>JACVVK020000221.1:812500-967500 GCA_018292915.2 Batillaria attramentaria
CTTTCTTTGATTTTCGGTCGGTTTGCCGCATGATCCTGTCCTCAAGGAACATCCGGGTACACCAACCATTCCGTAAAAACGCACTTGTGACTTGTAGAATAATGACGTGCAATGTATGACGTATACAAAATGTAAAACGTTCAGTGGCCGTTGTGTTGCAGGTGCTAACAAGGCCATGTTCAAGTTGGCCATGCGTCACTGGGAGAACTACACGTGTGTAACGTTTGTTGAGCGGAAACCAGAAGATGAGAACTACATTCTCTTCACTGAGAGGTCGTGCGGGTGAGTACATGAAACGCTTTGAATAAAAATGTGCGCGATGAGTGGAGGGGGGAAATGCCACTTGCGAAGCCTTATACTTATAGCTGTTTGTCGACAGAGGTATGCTCCATTTGGGCATGGACACCGTTTTCTTAAATTTGCGGCATATAAGATTGAAGAAACGAAGCTTTCAACGTGTTTGTTTTTCCTGTAGTGATCCGACCGTGGATGTTTCTTTAAATTAACCAGTCAAGCCAGCGCCTCCGCTTCAGTATAACGGCGACGCGAGTTTTCGCGGTGGCCTGTTGCGTCATATCTTTATACTTGTACTGAAGTGAGCCGTGTCGACGAAATATTTTCCGCAACGTTGTTATGTGTCTGACAAGCGTACCGACGTTTTCATTGTAAAATGTTTGTTTCAGATGCTGCTCGTTTGTAGGGAAGCGCGGAAATGGCGCCCAGGCCATCTCCATCGGCAAGAACTGTGACAAGTTCGGCATCGTGGTGCACGAGCTGGGTCACGTGATCGGCTTTTGGCACGAGCACACGCGGCCAGATCGGGACGAGCACGTGCAGATAATCTACAAGAACATCATGCCAGGTGAGCGTCAGTCATGCTCGTCAGCGTTGCCAGTTACGAGAAATTTGATTCCCGCTATAGAGTATAGGCGTACCAGATCTAATTTTATAGGGATGTTTCGTTGTAGGCCTGTTAAATTGTGAGATAACTTCAGTCAGCTTTAGTGTTGTCGATACGAGTCTTGTATTGTCAGTTGCGGAAAAACAAACAAAACAAAAACAACACAAACAAAAATCGAAAACAAAACAAAAACAACACAAACAAAAAATAAAACAACACAAAACAACTCAAACAAAAACAAAAACCAAAACACAACACAAAACAAAAACAATACAAGCAACAAACAAAACAAGAACAACACAAACAAAAAACGAAACAAGAATAACACAAACAAAAAGCAAAAGCAAAAAACAAAAACAAAACAAAAACAACACAAAAAACAAACAAAAACAAAACAAAAAATAACACAAATAAAAAACAAAAACAAAACGAAAACAGCACAAAAAAAAACAACAAAAAACAGTATGATCAATTGTGAGTATGGCAAGCTCAATAAATTATGGGCATGACATCAGCAAAATATGTGTTTATTTTACTACTTTACTGTCCTTTTCGGCAAATTCAGGCTGCTTCCCCCGGGGAAAGCGTGTCGCCGCGGTGCAGCGCCACCTATCGTATATTTCAATTTTGCTGAGGGAGGAAAGCCGGATAACCCGGAGAGAAACCCTCGATGAGCAGCCCGGTAGCCAATAAAATAACGGCTCTAAATGAGAGCAATTATCATCAACAACTTTTGAAGCGGCATTTTGATTACCCCCTGTGACGTCTATCTTCTGTGACGCAGGTCAGGAGTACAACTTCAACAAGCTAACGGCCAGTGACGTCAACTCGCTGGGTGAGACTTACGACTACGGAAGCATCATGCACTACGCCCGCAACACCTTCGCCCGCAACAACTACCTCGACACCATCCTGCCACGACGGAAACCCGGCATGGTGGTCAGGCCGGAGATCGGGCAGAGAGTGAAACTCAGTCCTGGGGACATCCGTCAGGCCAACAAACTCTACAGATGTCCCAGTGCGTACACATTTTACCATTAGAATAACAGTATGCGCGTTGAATTGAGGAGTGTGTGTGTGTGTGTGTGTGTGTGTGTGTGTGTGTGTGTGTGTGTGTGTGTGTGTGTGTGTGTGTGTGTTGGGGGGGGGGGGGGGGGGGCACTGACGAAGCTCTAAGGCTTTTTGCTGAAAGGGGTGACGCACATGGATATGGAGACCGTTTTGTTAGCCGTTTGGCTTCTAACTTTAAAGAAATACAGCCTTCTTTGGACGCTGGATGCTATTTCTCTATGAATACTGCCGTTCATGTTACCATGAAGAGAACAGCCAGCCAGCCCCATCGCTGCAAAGAAACCTTTAAGGCGAGTCATCACAATGTGATATCCTGACTCAAGTGACTGTTTTTGAAGAAAGGAGTTTTAAAGGAGTTTAAAGCGCATTCGATGAGAATTTTTAACGGCTGTTTTGGTATGCCAGACAAGCGTACTGACACTTTAACTTACCACTGACTGTATTTGTTTGCAGTGTGCGGTCGAACGCTCCAGGATTCTAGCGGCAAGTTCTCGCATCAGCCAAAAAGTGGTGAGGAGTTGTGCCAGTGGCGTATTTCGGCCACGCACGGCGAGAAGATCGTCCTCAACCTGACGGAACTGGACATCCCTAAATCTTACAACTGTGAGAGAAACTACCTCGAAGTTCGCGACGGATACTACATCAAGTCGCCCTTGCTAGGTGAGTTGTTGTTGTTGTTGTTGCTGTTTTGTTGTTGTTCTTGTTTATTTTTATGTTTTGTTGTTTGTTGGTTTGTTGGTTGTGTTGTTGTTTTGGTTGTTTGTTTGGTTGGTTTGGTGTGCGTGCATGCGTGCGTGCATGTTCGTGTGTGTGTGTGTGTGTGTGTGTGTGTGTGTGTGTGTGTGTGTGTGTGTGTGTGTGTGTGTGTGTGTTTTGTTATGTTCAGTTTGTTTTCGTTTTGTTTGTTGCTTTCTGATGGGGGATATGCGGATGGGAGGGGAGGGGTTGTTGGTGAGGGGGAGGAGGGGGGGGGAGGATACTGCAGCGGGTGGAGCTGCTAGCTGAATGAAAGGATTGGTTGATCTGGGTATTATCCCCATTTCGGTACCAAACAGCGATACAACTGATGACACCGAGATTTCACGAGGGCCAGGGTATCTGTAAAGCACAATTCGTTTGGGCCAGTGAAACAGTTTGTAAAAGTTTGATACTGTATTTCCACCGGCTTTTCTTTTGAACACACACAGGCAGGCAGGCGCACTCACACGCAGACAGGCACTCAAACAAAGCGAAGTTACTTCGCATCGGCTCGAATGTTCAGATACGATATTGATATGCCACGGATTCGCCAGCACGAATATAATCTATAATTATTAATCATGTTGTGTCTGCAGGCCGTTTCTGTGGCAACAAACTACCCGATACCCTGATATCTACCGATACCCGGATGTGGATTGAATACCGATCTACCACGGGAGGCGGGAAGGGATTTTTTGCCGAGTACGAAGGTAAGCCATACCTGGATTTGTAATACTGTAATGTTTGTTAGGGCTCAGCCTACTACTGAGATTATATCATGTTGGTTCTTGGTCACCAAGTGAAGTGTCTGTATTAAGTTGGCGATCAGTGTGTAGCACCCATAATGTGGAACACCCACCCACCCATGCGACTGAACACCCGCCCATACCCCAACTGTGACGTTCAAGTGTCGGGGCTCATTGAAGTCATAGGCCCAGGATGGGAGATGACTCTTCCACGCCCCGGCATGTAGCCTCGATAGCGCAGATGTTGGGGTAGGGATGTATATTTATATGAAATATTCCGTGTCTGTGATTGACGGTGCACATTGACCCCCCCCCCCCCACACACACACACACACACCCACCCCTACCCCCCAGCTCCCCTTTCCTCCACCCAGCAAGCTGTGTGACAACGCAGGTGTGTGAAAACCTTGACAACCAAAAATAAATAAATAAATAAATAAATAAATAAATAAAAATTTGCGATTTCGTGAGTCCCCACATGAAACAGTCTTTACATTAACTAGCCGATAATTTCTGGGATTTCATGAAATCACCGCGTACACAATTTATTCTTTGTAATATACACAAGATAATGCGCTGTAGGCCGGTGCCGAAACTCACTCCGACATCGTTTTTCTTCTGCCGTCTATCGATACAAAATGCTACTCCGTATGTACACGTGTATGCGGCTAAAAAGGCTTAAAACAATTTTTTTTTATATAATTGAAAAGCTGTCAAAAACGCTATTTAAAAACCGAGAAGAAGGCCTAAAGAGCTTTTAAAAAAGGTATTTAAAAATAAAAGCAACAGCAAACAGCAAATTCACGAAAGATGTTCCGAGCGAACAGGACAAATCGAGAATGCACGACATGATGTTTCTGTAGAATTTGAGTCCTTGATGACTCTTGAATACGGACCGCACGCTGTGTGCAAGATGCAAGGGGCGCATTTTGTTTCAAAGCCTTAACGCTGCCTGAAAGCGGTTTTACGCGCGCGCTAAGCTGGAACAGATTCGTTTGATGTTCAGGGAGCACTCTTCAATATCAATATCACAGCGGGAAGCACGTGCTGCTTGTTGTAGTTTACAGAAGACGCTTCCTCATTGACGCGGTCAAGTCCTCCCCCCCCCCCCCCTCTGAATCACCAGACCGTTTAAAGACACAGTTTCTAATATCACTGGGATTTCGTTACAGCTGCGCTTCTGAGTGCCGCAAGAGTCGCGTGCCCTGCCGTGACGGAGCCGCGATGGCGCAAGGGGTTCCGGAAAGTTGCGAACGCGCTCGAAACAATAGATCAGTAAATTGTTGGATCCCAGTCAGGTTTCGAACTCACGACCCGAGCATTGAAAGTCCAACGCTCTACCGTCTGGCAACCCCCCCCCCCCCCCCCCCGAAATGTTAGAGGATGGACCTTTATTGGGTTTTTAATGTTTTATTTTCCCCCAGCAAACTCTTTCAATGAATACTTCTGCCAGATATTGTGTTTGCGTAATGGTTTCCGATAAAACAAATTCTGTCGTTTGCTCACACAGCTATTTGTGGCGGCGAGATCCATAAGGACCAAGGGTTCCTGACAAGCCCTAACTACCCGGATGACTACCGGCCCAACAAGGAATGCATCTGGAAAATATCCATTGACGAGGGATACTCAGTCGCCCTCAAGTTCCAGTCTTTTGAGGTAAAACAAAAACAAAAATCTGTGTTTTAGGGATGTTTGAATTTGCCTGCCTTTTTTTCTCTCTTATCACGACTTCTTTTTCTTTTTTTTCTCCTTTTTTTGGGGGGGGGCGGGGGCCAGGGGGGCAGGGGTGGTGGGTGGTGGGGAGGGGGGGTTGCTTCATGATCTGGATGATAACATGGCAATGGTTCCCGGCCTGTTTAAACGCCAGGTTATATATGATAGGAGGCACAGAAGGCGTGTCTGTCACGCATGCCCTAACCACCGTAGCATTATCATACCTTCACCCTCATCCTCATGCATAATTAAAAAAATGCCCTCCGTTGATCCCTTCCATGACCTAGAACGTACACCACTGGAACTAGCGAAGTTGAGGGCGGAATTGCTTAGATGAGGGGTGTTTCCTGTTTGTTTGTTTGTGTTTTTGTTTTCAATTGCTAACACTCTTGTTCTTCAGATCGAAAACCACGACAATTGCGTGTACGACTATTTGGAAGTGCGTGACGGAAGTGACGAAACGTCTCCCCAGATCGGGCGTTACTGTGGATACAAGATTCCTGACGATATCAAGTCTACAGGCAACAAACTGTACGTGAAGTTTGTCTCGGACGGCTCCGTTCAGAAAGCGGGCTTTGCCGCCAAGTTTGTTAAAGGTGAGGATCACGATTATGTGAAGCTGTTGTAACGTTAACAGTTGGATTTTTAGCTTTTATTCTGAGAGTGTATTCGCTGACAACTGTGCAAAAGGCAACGTATAGCTGTAACGTGACAGTTGGATTTTAAGCTTTTCTCAGTGAGAGTGCTTATTCATTGATATTTTGCAAAAGGCGGTGTATAGCAGGAATCGAATGTATTTGGCGTTTGGGGGTATTGTGGCTCAAAACAATATGAACCGTTTAAAGACGGGGAAAAACAACAACTAAGGACATAAGCACTTTCTATTTGGATGTTATTCTTCCGCGTACTAGTAAGATGCCTAAATACGCCATTCTCTTCTTCTTCTTCTTCTTCCTCTTCTTCTTCTTTTCTTCTTTCTATCCTGATTTGACCTGTTCCCGGATTTCCCTCTGGCTGTCTCTAACCTGACTTGGTCCGGTGCCATTGAATACAAATATACATCATTACTTCCAGACAAACATGTCGCCCTTTTTCTGTTTTTTTTTTTCTTTCTTTTTTTCTGATAATATTACGCAGCTTCTATCGTTCTCTTCTAAATGTAACTCGTTGCTCTCAGCTTGGAGAAAATAACACCTCGCTGTGAAAGTGAAACTTTCTTTTTGAACAGGCTTAGATTGCGCTCACAACTATGCGATCCATCCTTCCTTCACATATTGAATTCGTTTTACAGAATTACCTGTTGCTTGCGCGGCGTTAAGCCCTAAATAACTAACTAACTAACCTGTATTTGTTTTCAGAATTTGACAGTTTAGCAGTAATCGTGTCTTTGAATTGCAATTTTGGCATCCAGTGCTTGCGTGTTGCAAAAGCATGTTGTTAAAAAAAATTAACAAAATAAAACTCAAACAAACTAAAAAAAAAAAAAAAGCCAAAAGACCGAAACTCTGAATCGATTTGTATTTTCTCATGAATAGAATATCTGGTCCAGGTAAGCAAGCACACACACACACACACACACACACACACACACACACACACACACACACACACACACACACACACACACACACATTAGCATGCACATGCGTACGAAAACCTGGCCACACGAACCTACTTACGATATTACGTCTGTTTGTTGTCAGAGTTTGACGAGTGCACGTTACCGACACACGGCTGTGACCACACGTGCGTGAATACCCTGGGCAGCTACAGATGTGAATGCCGCATTGGATACGAGCTTCACTCAGACGGAAAACGCTGTGAAGGTGGGTAGTGCACGGTCATATAGTTTCCACATAGTCATGCCAGAGCTGACGTCACGGTTGGCTGAATGATAACGCAACGAACCAGTGGCCGCTTAATGGCAAGTCGCAATAGCCGTTAGTTGTGGCTGGTACCGGCATTTTTACTTGGTACTGTAAATATTGTGTGTTTAGTGAACGGGACTAATGTAAATAAAAGCAGTAATGGAATGGAAGCAGAGAGAACAATAAAGTCAAGCTTTTGGATGTCTGCCATACCAAACAGCTTCCCTGTCTCTGTCCTTCAGTAACCAGTAGACCATTACTTCATTCTCTGCATCTAACTGCTCTTCAGTTATAAGCAAAGAAGAGTGGAGTCGTGATTTAGCTAATGTAGCTTACATGTGTATCAGATTTAGCTTCGGAAAAAGAACCAGTGTAACCTGTGCAGGCGACTAGCGCACCGTGGCAATGGGGGTCTGCCTTTTATAACCCACCATCAGTTGTCCCTCACAAGCTGTGACGAGTATCGGGGTGTTTGTTATGGCGCACATGCATACAAGCGCGTACCACGTCCTTGTCTACAAGACAACTTCAGTAAAGCATTTGCGAAAGTCTTATCCTCTTGAAAGATGGTGAACCGGGACAGCTGAGCAGTAGAGTGTTGGACTTTCACTGCTCGGGTCGTGAGTTCGAGTCCCGGCTGGCTGACCTCTTTCTCGTTGCCCCGTCTTTTGATATCACCCATTTCGGTGGAAAAGGACGTTAAAACCTAACACACACACACACACACACACACACACACACACACACACACACACACACACACACACACACACACACACACACCCTCTTGAAAGATGACCGTTTTGTATATAACGCTCTTACTTCATAAGAATGTGTAGTAATATTTATGTTCTCAGATCTAGATGCTTGTTACCGTTCTTTACTCATACAGATTTTTAAAAAAAATATTATTTCCCTTCTGCCAGATGCGTGTGGTGGTTACATCACGGATGAAGAAGAAGGCGTGTTGCAAAGCCCGTCGTTCCCAGACCTGTACCCACCCAACAAGAACTGTGTCTGGCAGATCGTGGCCGCCAAACAGTACAAGATCACCATCAACTTCACACACTTTGACCTGGAGGGGCACAATGTAAGCCATTGGCTCGTCACCGTTACCCATTGTAGAAACTTTCACAGACATTGTTTTTGTGTTTGGAGAGTATCATCTCCCGTGGGCCTTGAAGGCTTATTTTCTTTTGCCTCTGTGTTACAGTGTTCTGACAAACCCAAGCCCACTCTGAGGACACAGTCCATAACTGACTGCCATATTCAACTTTTTTTTTTTTTAACGGAAAATTCCACTGGTTTCTTTAACTGGGCAACATTGACGCAACATTACTCAGACTTGCCAAACTATCACCAACATTTTCGTTTCGCGGTACGGTCATCCAACGAACCAAGTTGTCAGTATAATTATTTTCGGCTTTGACTCCCTCTGCTTTGGAAATGTTCACAATTTAAAAATAAATGCAATTCGAAAATTCCGAAACTTAAAATTGCTAAGCTGGCCCTTGTCGACATGTGACTGTCATGCGTGTGATTCACGTGAGCGTGCGTGTTGGGTTCAGCTCGCGGAGCTTTAAGCCAAATATTTTGGGGAGTAGTAGTAATAGTATTCTTGTAATTATTTATCTGTTTTATGTGCCCTGTGAACAGCAAGACTGTGAGTACGACTCAGTGCGCCTCAGCAGCGGAATGGGAGAGGACCAGAAACTGCACGGCGTGTTCTGTGGCGCCACCTTCCCGGCCCCGGTGACGTCAGAGGGCAACACGATGAGGATCGAGTTCAACTCGGACAACTCCGTACAGAAGACGGGCTTTGTGGCACAGTTTAGAACAGGTGTGTGTGTGTGTGTGTGTGTGTGTGTGTGTGTGTGTGTGTGTGTGTGTGTGTGTGTGTGTGTGTGTTCGTGCGTGTTCGTGCGTGCGTGTATTCGTTTGATACGAACAACGTAAAAATATCCACTTTTCGCTCAAAAATATATCCGTTAACGACAAGCGCATCCTCCTCTGTTTCACGGTCTCCTTTTGTGGAAAAAAAGAGAATTATGTGAAGAGCTTTGTTACGCCGTTGGTTGTATTTTTGGCTGCTTGTTTGCTTTCCGTTGTTACAGCTTGCAAATTTCTTCATACATATTTCTTTTGTCTGTTCCTTTGCAGACAAGGACGAGTGTGCAATCAACAATGGCGGATGCCAACATATTTGTAAGAACACCGTCGGCAGCTATGAGTGTGCGTGCTACAATGGGTTCACACTGCATGAGAACAACCACGACTGCAAGGAAGGTAACGTACGCCTGCTTTCATTCTTGCGCAGGGCTTCGGTGGGGAGGGGGGGGGGGGTATAGGCCCAAGGGAACAGGGGTTTGGGAGGGGTGGGGAGTGGAGGAGGGTTGATAGTTTGTACAAAACTGATAGCTGTGGACCAACATGGTCACATCACTGACAAAACAATGGTGGATTTTAACAAGATCACTTTTTCTTTTTTCCTTTTTTTAAAGAATATATTTAATAATACAGTGTAATAGTGATAGTACTTATTAGCGCTATAACCTATTAATAACACTTAAACACTTACAGGAAGAAAGAAAAAGTGAATAGGAAGAAATATATATATAAAATTTACAAAGCCGTAAGGTCAGGGCGCAGCCACACACACACACACACACACACACACACACACACACACACACACACACACACACACACACACACAAGATGCAAACCAGAATAGTCAAGTATATAATTATTAGGTGGGTTTTGAGGTTTTTCTTGAAAGTTTCAAGGGAGGGTGCTTGGCGGAGTGAATGAGAGAGAGAATTCCACTATTTCGCTATTGTTCTAGGCGGCTGTCAGTACGAGATCAACAAACCGGAAGGCGTCATCACCAGCCCCAACTGGCCCAACTTCTACCCAGCCCGCAAGGATTGTGTGTGGCACTTCACCACCAAGCCCGGCCACCGGGTCAAGCTGACCTTCCGGGAGTTCGGCCTGGAGCCCCACCAGGAGTGCACCTACGACCACATCGTCGTCTTCGACGGCGACGACACGAACGCGAGGAGCCTGGGTGTGTTCTGCGGCAGCGCGGTTCCTGAGCCGATCACGTCAAGCGGCAACACGATGTTCATGGTCTTCTACTCCGATGCCTCGGTGCAGAGGAAAGGATTCGAGGCTGAGTATGAGTCGGGTAAGCGTCGTACCCTAGTCTCTTTTTTTTCCCCACACCCACCGCAGCATCCCCGTCCCGGTGCCCCACCCCCCACCCTCAACTCCCCCGTCCTACCCACCCATCTGCGTGTTAGCTAGGGCTTGCTTGACATTATCCTTCGCCGTAGGTCGTGGGTTGCACCCACACTTTCATTTAAACGTCCGTAGCTCAATCAATGAATCTCGCCACTGATTGTCCCTTATTTTCACGCTACTGATCCACGAAACTTCATGACTTTGCCAGTAAGGCTATTAATGAAGTGCTCACCAAAACTTGTATGATTATGTTTGTAGATAAGCAAGTAAATATACCAAACAGTTGTATAAATTAAGTCAGCTTCTTCACACAAAAAGACTATGAGTAGGCGCAACCCGTAGGCATGCACTTTCATGGGACCATCGAAACGCTGTTGACCTTGGGGAAAATGAATAAAAGGCATTTGAAAACAATGGGATGTGTTCAGGGGTACAAAGTTGGATCATCAGGTTTGATCTTTGTCTCTTCTTCTTTGTTTATGTTTTTTGGGTTTGTTTGTTTGTTTGTTTGTTTTTGTTTAGTGTTTTACAGGGTTGGTTTTCCTGATTTTTGTTGTTGTTGGGTTTTTGGGTTTTTTTAAAGTCACAATCGCACCCAGGTTTTCCTAGTTTCGGTACATGTAAATCAATAAGAATGGTTAGTAAACTACTAAAAAAAAAAAAAAAAAAAAAACACACACCCAAAAAACATAGCCGCAGCTAAAGACGAACAAACACGAAACCCGTCAAACATACTGACTCCAACCGCCCTCACTGACTTCAGGCGATACAATGTGTCTCATAAATTCCATGTTGACGTGTCCAGTGTGTGGCGGCCATCTCGTGGCCACGGCGACTCCCCAGATGATCTACTCTCACGCCAAGTACGGCGACCTGAACTACGACAACCGGGCGGACTGCACGTGGAAGATCCAGGCAGAGGAAGGCTTCCGGATCCAGCTACGCTTCAGGGCTTTTGAGCTTGAGGACGAGCATGAGTGCGCGTAAGTAAGGGTGTGTGTGTGTGTGTGTGTGTGTGTGTGTGTGTGTGTGTGTGTGTGTGTGTGTGTGTGTGTGTGTGTGGAGGGAGCATACACAGGAAATTTGTGAGTGGGCTGAGTCTGGAAGGCATACCCTTAAAGCGAGCAAGAGCCATAGCTACTGAAATACTGTTCAGTCAGTGCCATGAATAATCTGGAATCAAAGATGCAAAGACACCTGAACTTGACTGGTGTAACTTTAACTTAGACATAACATGATAATATTCTGAGTTATGCTTTGATTGATTGTATGCTTTGTTAGGTGACGTTGCGTCAGTGTCGAGGGGTCATGGTAACCTATGTTCGAACTGAAGTGTTCTCTTTTGCTTAGTCCTATTCGTGTGTGTGTGTGGGGGGGGGGGGGGCGTGCGTGCGTGCGTGCGTGCGCGGAGAGGTGGCGGAATGGGGATTGGTGAGGGAGAGGTGTGAGGCTAGCCCCTCACCCGAGCAATCGCAGACAGTCGTGACAATTTCTGAAGTTTTCTAACCCAGTCCAATCCAGTTTCCGCTGATAAAGTGCAGAGGAACTCCATGAGAACAGTTTATGTATATGCTCGTTGCAATTAGAAACAGCAGAAAACAGGTCGAAAAATCCACTCAAACCTGAGTTGGCCTGCACCTGACAGCACGTGATTTTTCGGGCTAAAGTGCAGACTGAAAAAAATGTGGAGGAAGAAATGCTGTGTTCGGCACTGTCAATCAGTCCCAGTGGAACACATGAGTTATAAATTAAGGGTTCGCCTGAAAGTTTTATATGAGCAATTGCTTCAGTGTCAGTCACTTGTAACTAATACAAAACTTGTCGTGAAAAAAACAAAAAACAAAACAGAAACAATAAACAACAACAACAACAACAACAACAACAAAATCCAAAAACTGTACGTGTACGTTATGTGTATGCTGCTGCAGGTATGACGCTGTGACGGTTCATGATGGACTGAAGGAGACGGATCCTGAAATTGGAACCTACTGTGGCAGTGAGGTGAGTCCCATGGCCATTTTTATTATTATTATTATTAATTGCTGTTTACCTTCTTTTCATGTACATGTCTCGTTTTCCGAGGGTCCAGATCCTGGTCAGCAGCCGTGGTATTGGCAGGAGTGGACAAAGTTACCGCTTGACTGACATGAAAAGTCAGCGGTGGTTCAGATTATGTTGCCGATTGTTCAGATGGAATGAGTCGTGTGAAACAGGAAATTTTCGAAAAGGAAGACACAGTGTGTATGGAGGAACAGCATCAGCTTCCGTGGCTTCTTTACACACGACAACAACTACGGCTTAATTGGCTAAAACGTGTTTACTATGGGCCCCACCCTTAGGGAAAATCACAAAAATTATAAGCACACTAAGGGAAAAAACTCTCCCAATGTTTCTGATTTTTTTTTTTTACCTCCCTCAAAAAGCATCACAGTTGTAGTTGTTTTATAAAACACAATTTTTTAGTGCAATAATTATACAAATTTTTATTAATTTACATAGTTATATTTTACACAAAAATCTCTATTTGTTTTTGTATCCTTGTATTCATTGTTCCATATTTAAGATGAGCCAAATGAAAAATTTCTGATTTTTAGCAGACAATAAACTTGAATTGAACTGAATTCATTCATGTTGGGGACAAGGTATATCTTCTGGATTTGATCAGAAAGTCATGTCAAACTCGTCATTGCTAAACAACTAATACTGTTTGTCCAGACACCACCCGACATTGTGTCCAGTGGAGAGTACCTGATGATGCACTTCCGCACAGATGACAGCATCCACTGGAAGGGATTCTCCGCCTCCTACGTTCTGACGGAAGCTCCCCCTCCCGACTTCCAGAACAAACTATACGAGATCGATGACCTGTTCAAGGCATGAGGCGCCTTCCACGCTGCTCACCAATATACAACCAGAGACATAATAGAAGAGATGTCTCTGGTTCAACACACACACAAGAATGTGCTCACTACAAACTCAGAACAATACTGAATAATACAGATACATCATTATAATACCACTGTTTGATCGAGTTTGTCACATGTATGCGAGCACATTTTGTAAGGAGAGACAGGAATAACAATTCAGACATTTGATGGAGGTTTTGAAGGTTTTGTCACATGCTAGCAGACGGAAAATGATAAGACTTTTTTTTTTTATCGAGTTTTTGAAAGTTTGTCGCCTGTGAGCACAGTTTGTAAGGAGAGATGGAAAATAATAATACATCTAACAATGTTGGCATAAAGCTTTTATAAGCTTTGTCACATGCAAGGCACACTTTTAAAGTATGGACAAATATAAAAGGCCAGTACTGGTTTCAGTTAACAGTGTACTTAGTGTTGTTGTCTTTTTGCTAGACTGGGCATTGTTCTTTTATTCATGTAGTTTGCAAGCTGTTGTTCATTGTACTAATCTACAATCATCAGGACAAAAAAGGGCCTAAGAGTCATGTATTTGATAGGTGCTTGGGCCATTTTTTACAGATGACGGTTGTATTGTCATTGTATTGATTCTGAAAGGGAAACAGATACATGTGATCAGATCATGTGATGTGACAAAAGCCTTCTAGATGTTAGTGACATCTTGGCATTTCACTTCAGTATATACTATCCCCAGTAATTGTCATACATGTAAAAAAAAAAAAAATGTTATCATTTCATTTATGGTGTGTATGTCCTGCATTTCTTGTCAGTATTTTGAAGCTGATTCACTCAAAAAAATGAGTATAGCAATAATCTGCACAATGTGAACAATAATCATTCTCATGGTTACAGGAGAGTGAAGGAAAGTAGCAGGGTATTGAGAGATGGGATGAAACATGTATGGGCTTTTCTAAGCGTGGAGATACCAATCTTGGGAAAACTAAACTGAACTGAGCGCAGGCCAACATTCATGATGATATATGACGTACGTGTATTTACACCACCAAATGACACATACAAATCACGTAATAACTGTGCTCTAGTTAAGATGACATTGATTGTTTTGTGTGTTCATGGGAAACTTCATGTGTTTTGTCTGTCTCCAGTTTGTAACTGCGCGTAGTGTAGAATTGTTTGTGTTACAAAGCACTGCCACCAAGAAACGCTCATGCAATGTTTGATGTTGGAGGTAAGGTTCAAGTTAGATGTACTTGCTGTATTTTTTATCAAAAGGAAAGTTCAGACATGCTGATGCAGTGAAATCTATCTATGAATGAATTCGAAGCATTACTATAAGGCTCATGCAGTTTGCATAGTTCGCCTGTTAGGGGGAGTAAATGTGCGCCAGCTGTGTGGGATGAGGTGCAAATGTATCATGGATTTGGGTGTCGAGAGTTGAAGTCACGTGACAGCTAACTTCATTTTATGAACGTAACTTAAACGAAAGTATTAAATGAATGCAGCCTTCAGATGGTGACTGATTATATATGCGTGTTTATAGTACCTGTCATAATTTGTAAACGTTTTGCTTTTCCGGCAACGAGCCTGTCAATGAAAATGGCACAGCAATATTGCGAGAGCTGACCTGACCGAAGGGTGGGAACAATTGCCCCACTGAGTGGAGAGCTGGAGTACATTTGCTCCCTCTGCGTATAACTGGTATACATTTACATCCCCTACTGGGCAAACTATACCAACCAAGGCATCACTAAGAGCTGGTCACAGGCTACCACTGGCCAGTGTCTGCAGAAGTGCAAGCGTTTCCGTGTTTGCCTGGTCCATTTTCAAATACTGCGGCCCAGGAATTCCCGCGAACAGGGGGATCATCAGTCAAGCATGACTTTGGGACTAGAGGCCGAAGCATACCGACAATACTAAGAATTTAATGATATGATCAGTCGCCACCATCTTGCGCATGACTGGCATGTGCGCGACTGTCCAGAGGCTGTCCATGCTCCAAGGAGGGTTCAGTCTATGCAAACCCGACCCTATGGACTGTGACCAGCTCTTAGTTATGCAGTTCTTGGTGATACCTTATGCGCCCAAGTGATTTGAGACTGCCTCAGGCTGTGCTACCATTGTTTTGGAATGCAACAACAGAGCGCCACACTGCACGGGGCAAGGAACAATCAGTAACATAGATTTACTGTTGGTACACACTGCATCACATCAATACATTCGCCTACAGTTCAGAAAGAAAACCACCCTGGATTCTCATACACTGCAAAGTTACAACTTGTGAGTGCATTTCCCTTTAAAAGTGTTTAGTTGATACCTGATGTAGACTGTACCTCGATACATGTGTATATAACAAAATACGTAATTCACTGTGTGTCAACAAATGTGTTTCTGAACCCACACTAGAATTTATGAATTTTAGTGCAGATTTTTTTTTCTTTCTGTGTTCTTACAAAATTTTAATGTGTAATGTTTTGTCCCTTTTTGAAGTAAGCGTTTTATGGGTATTTCAGTGTTGTGAGGTAGACAGTTGGAACCAGATTACCACCTAGCCGCAGTACAGTTTTCTTCCTACTAAGTCTTGTGGTATGTGTTGAAGCAACGAGTCATTTTTAATACTGAAGACAATGTTTGTGAACCTTTGCATGTTTGTATTTTACGAAAGTCTTAAGAAAAAGTGTTTCCATTGTAAATACTGTATTTATTGTTACTTTGTATCTGCTCATAGGTAAACATCACTTACAATAGCATAATTTTCTCATTTTTGTCTTTCACCAAATCACCTGCTAATCCAAAGACTACTATTTCTACATTCGGCAATGTGTATTCTTTGTATGAATTCTTTCAACGTTGAATGTAGAAGTAGTAATTTAGCACAAATAAAAAACAAAAATAAAATAACAAACAAGCTCGTCTTGGTTTCATGTTGTGATACAGATGTGTACTACAGTAGAACCTCTTTTGGGTGACCACCCCTTTGGGAGACCACCTGCCTGTGCAGACCAATGTTACAATGATACTGGGTTGCACTTCTTCACTGTCTGAAGCTTTTTTTGGGTGACCACCTCTCTTTTAAGACCACTCTTATCTGACCACAGGAGTGGTCACCCAAAAGAAGTTTTACTGTACCAACACAACACACGTGATTCATATGATAGGGATCAACAAATAACACACATACACTGCATGGGCATACGAGTTTAAGATTTCTTAGAAATGTTAGACTGTTTTTTTGTAAAAAATTGCTACTAGTTTTGGACAAAATGAATGCATTCTTCACTGGTCGTACACATCCTCGCTGTTAACTTAGTTCTGTGTTTGTGTGTGTGCATGACTCTTGACTTAACCGCAAGTCTGGGTGTCTGGTGTGCAGCTGTTTCGAGACAATCATTAACTTCAGATTTAAGCTGACTCGTTGAGCTGTTCAAACATTTACCAGTTTCTGCACGTACTCATCTCCCCCACCCCCCCCCAAACACACACATACAAGCTCGTGACAAAATGTTTTTTGTTACAACTGTCAGGTATTTTCCTATGAGGATAGACCTTTGCTTGAAAAATCCTTATATAAAGTGGTGAGCTAAATACATAACTGATTATTAATTTTTCTTGATGGATACTGTGATTAAAGTTTTCAGTAGGTCACCCAAATACCAAGAACAGAAAATAAATTTTACTCTCATTTGTCCCTGGTGGAAAGAGTATGTTCTGCAGCTCAATTTGCTCACCCTGTATTTCAACTGTGGTGAGTAACTGAAATTTGTCTGAACAGTTTCGTATGGGATTATTTCAATACTGGCAACACCATATAAAAGACTTGTCCAAGCGAATGTCTGTCCTCTTAAAAAATTATCTGTTAATTGTTGCAAAATCACCTGTTGTCAGAAGTTCATAATTATGCGCAAAGCAGCCGAAAGTCAGAACAAAAGCCATCAAAAAGATTCAAAACGTTTTATTGGTTCTCACCACATGTGCAGAACATATGGTATGAGAAACTTTTTCTTCCACGCATACCTCTTCCACACAGTCTACTATCAGGGCACTAGACAGTTGTGCCAGATAGAGAACAATGTACAGTTACGTACAATACAACTGAAGTTTTCATTTGTGATACATCACTATGTACAGCAACCTGGACTTAGATAATGTGGACAGCACACACCCCAACTTTTAGTGCAAAGATTGAATTATTTCAACAGTGCAGTGCAAATTGACACCAGACCCATCAGTATAACAGGTTATTCATTTCTCAGAACCTCTGGTGACAAAGGTAAAGATCAGTGAGGGACGAGATGTAAAAATATTTATTAATATTTATCTTTTGACAGTCTTCTCAAAATATCGGCCGCTGTCAGAAACCAGCCACCTCTTTATAATGAAAAGTCAGCCAAGGAAACATCAGACAATCATAAACAAATCTTGTGAGCTGAGAGCAATTCTACATGTAGTTGCAGGCTAAGTACATGCACATTTCTAAGGCAAACAGCTGATCACCACTACAGCTGTGACCATTCGCCCCATTTACACAACAACAAACTGGATGAATTTTGTACCAACACAAACAGGCAGTGGTTAAAAGCTCCAACACAAAATATGCTAGAGCCGGCAAACTTAGATAAATTTCACTTTCAACAGCAAAGAATTCCCACCCCCAAACCCATGTGATATTAATCGGAGAAATTACAATTTATGGTCAGTCGTGTTTCTTAACCGTTGTATTCTGTCAAAAAATTAAAATCAAGTATTGTGTTCATTCTGAATCAATTGCCTGCTGCTGCAAGTCACTGGTCAAATGATGAAACCTCTTGTGTGCTACCTTTGTAGAACATTTGCTGGTAACACTATAACCATTGTAAGCAAGGCCGTAGTGTTGCCTACAGAGCAGTATGCATAGCTGTCAATCATCAAGCAAGAAAGAAAGACTGACGCCAGTTAAAGACCAACAGAACATTATCGTATCAGACCAGTAAAGGTATCATCTGATGGAGTGCAGATCAGCTAAGATACAGTCATGCACTCTTGAAACTTGCAAATCCATCTCATGTGTTTCACTGACACACTTTGTCTTCCTCATCCATGTTCAAATAAAGGCAAAGCTGAACTGCCCGCCCAAAATCTAAAATCAGTACTGTCTGAGGTTCTGTCGCCATATAATGGCCAACTTACATGCTTGAAGGAACTACTTAACTGCCTGTAAACATCAGTAAAACATACACAAGAGGAAGATGGTCTGAAAACCACAGATGACCTTCAAACTAATGGAATGCACTATTAATATTATTGTCCTGTCCTGCAACCTGCATAAACAAAGTCTTACAAGCAGAATTCACCTACCGGAGCAACTAAAGTAAACTCCACTTCAAAGCTTTGTACTATGCATTGAATGTACAAATATTAACATACCAACAATTTTTGGGGGGTCAAGTTCCCAAGACCTTTGTCATTCAGCACTCATACATAGATCTGCTGACACTGCCACCTTGACGCACTCATCGGTCACTCACTTCAAACCCAACGTACAACAGATCAACTGCAGGTATACACGTCAGAAAGCATTTATGCGACACTGAACTAGAAATGCAGTGGTACTAATGAAGATCAGACCCGGGGCCGAAAGATAACCTCCCCGGATTCTTCTCTGTGAATGAACTGTGCATTTAACACAAACCTAATGCCAAAACCAGATGGAGTAACACAACAGAATGCAGCAACTGAAGAAACCCAAACAAATATATATATATATATTTACCCACCTATATACAGATACCCTTCTTACATGTGATGACAATGGACAGTTTTGCGACAGAACCCACGTTCGCGTTGTAGGCTGCACGCTACTATCCACACACACCGTAATCCAAAACCCAGGATGTGAGATGAAAAAAAAAAAATGAAAAAAAAAAAGGTACATATAAATCAAAGCTAACATCTAATGTGTCACTGCATGTGCATTTAGTCACAAGAAAGCCTGATCCCAATACATGAACTCTGTTACTCAGAAGCCACATCGTACAGGGATTAGATTACGATAAGTTAAAACGGGTCAAAGTTACCAGAAATGAGAGGACAGTTGTTTCTTAATGGAGATAAATGACGGTAAGTAGACCATGATGACTGTAAACAAAGTTGTAGTGGGATAAAATCATATTATAAAAATATCATACATGTATCAGGAAATAACCGTGAAATCTATGTATGTAATCAAATTTCTAGATCAACTCACACGGCAAAGCCATGCCCAAGCATATGAACTGTCTGTATTGGCAGCACGCAAATTTACATGAAAAATCATGTTTCTCCAAGAGGGCCTGGCAGACGGCACTCCCACAAACATTCAACACTCTACTGCTAACGAAGCATCAATACATTAGCAGACTAACGTTACATCCTGCCATGCACTCACTCACTCAAAACACCACAAAATGCATCACATCATATGTATTGGTATCACAATTAAAATGTACAGCATTGTTATTTTTTCTTCCTCACGAAGATGATCAAAGTTTAGCAATCATCCACACACACACACACGCATCGTTTCGACAAACAGCGTTTCACAGTGTCACAGAAACAAGCATTCAGCTTGTAAGGAGAGAGAAAAAATTCAGCTGTGGACAACGCACATTGTTTCGCTTTCATACAAGTTGCACAAGATACGAACCTAAGCCATCACATGTACATACACAGGCACACATATACATGAAGAATTATAGGAATTTTCAAAATACTACTTCCTGCAAACAAAACCAATTTTGTATATATTGTGCCAATTTTGACCCCCATTTTACAACCATTACAAGCACACATACCCCAAACTGTATAAATAACCATCAAGCCGCACAGCTGAAAATAACGTTTTCACGTTTATACACTCAATATTCAAAGTGGGAAAATCTCATTCACATCTTCTCAACAGCCAGATGATCTATAACTTGTCAAAGAATCGAGAGAAGAAAAATTATCAGTATCCATAACAGATACCCCCAAAACTGTTGCTTTCATTTCAGTAACTGTATGAACACACTGCTGAAACACATACAACTGTCAAGCTCACAAAAAAATTCAACTGGAACAAGTACGCTTTGTTTCAGACAACCAACTTTTACAATGCACGCACTGGATAGCTTCCATGTTTACTATTTTACACATCACAATAACCGTCCATGCAGCCTGTCAAACAGTGATACACACTCACACACACATATCCACCTAGATCAAGCCTTAATAATAATTGTTTACAAAAAAAAAAAAAAAAAAAAACTTCCTTGTATTTTACCATGTTCACAACTTGAACCACTACTCAGAAGTAGCAGTGAACTTTGCGCAACACCTTCACCAAGATCACACCAGAAAATTTTATTCACCTTGCCACCAGAATACAATCGTGTGGTACCTCGGCATGGTCAACAGATTGAAAAGGAAAAGCTTTTAGCCCTTAGTGCATGTAAGATCCAAGTCGTGGTGCCCACCTTGAGAATTAAAAAAAAAAAAAAAAAATGCTTCGCCAAAAATGTCTTTCATTGACAAAGTGCAATTCTCTAGATAATACCAACAACTTAAAGATACCGATCTGGCTTTTCCCACCTAAATATTTTACAAAACAGAGCATGCCTGTTTTGAAGCCAAAAAAAAAAAAGATGAAAAAAAAAAAAAAAAAAAACTGACCAGAAAATAAAAATCACAAGGCCCTCTGAATTTATCAAGATGTGTGGTGTAGTAAGAGAAGTATACCAGGGTACAAAGCACAAGGGCAAAAAGACCATCGCTAATAGTAATACAACACAGAAAATTAGAAGTCGAGGAAAAGCCAGTGAAGGAAAGCGTTGATGTGATCCCATGCAGTACCAACAGTCTCCACAACCGGCCTTTTCGCACTTGGATCAAGATTTTTCTTCTTGCAGAGTTTCCCACAGACTGCAGCGTTAGTCGATCTTGACTGTTGAGTAGATTTTTCGCACGAAAATGCTCGTACCCACATAGCCAATCGTACCTGCACATTAAAAGTTTCCAAGAGTAATAATGTAGAAACTGCACATTACAAGTTTCCATGAGTAATAATCTAGAAACTGCACATTACAAGTTTCCATGAGTAATAATCTAGAAACTGCACATTACAAGTTTCCATGAGTAATAATCTAGAAACAAAAACAAACAAAACTAGAGGAGCAAAGCCTCCTTGGCTCACTTGTGAGATGGGTCAAGGTCATTAAAAAAAGTATGTTTGTAAAGCTTTTATCACTATCCTGAAGTAAGGTGTTCACAGTTCCTAAGAAAACGGCAAATGGCAATATAACAGTTTCCAAGGACAGCTTCTATGACCTTGACCTTGGGTCAAGGTCAATCACTATGGTATGTTTTGAAAGGTCTTGTGGCTGTCTATCAGCATGCCGATTTTGGTGTCTCTGCTATTCGTAGATTCTAAGAAAAGGCCAATGTTAAGGTTTACTGCGGACACACACACACAGACAGACAGACAGACACACAGACAGACGACGGAGGGTTATTACACAGACTCACTTTGTTACACAAGTGAGCCAAAAAGAAGAAAAAAAAAAAGAGGGTCAAATTCACTGCATTTCACTTGCACTGCGTATATGAAACATCAGGCAAAAAATGTCATTTCAGTGTGTGTGTGTGTGTGTGTGTGTGTGTGTGTGTGTGTGTGTGTCTGTATTTTCATGCACACGTGTGTATGTCACTATGTGCAAGGACTCTTCGTGTTGATAAAAGCAAAAACAGGATTCATAAGGTAGACCCCTAGACAGAAAAGGATACATACCACACATTATTCCCAAGGCTAAACTGAAGAGAGCCATGTAGCCGAAGTAGAACGAAGTTTGAAAGAACCCATACATTCTGAAATTCCGAAATGGAAAATTTTAACACGTGAATCCACTGGACCAGTGTGACATGTGACTGTAACATAACATGACTATCAGAAGACGACAATGTATATTTCACTTTAATCAGTTCAATGATACATGCTAATATTAGTAAGGCCCGATGCACACGAGCGTCGGCGTCATGATGCTGCACGGCGGATCTCACTCCCGGCGGCAGTTTCAAGGCGCTGCCACGTGTGCATGACATCGGCGCCTGGCGTCAGGCAACGGCATCAATGGTGCCAGGCGGCGGAATCCTATGACGCCGTGTATAGAACATGTCCTATTTCTGCTGCTGCCGCCGCGCTGCAGACTTGGTTTCAGCCAATCAGAAAGCAGTGTGGGTCAGCGAATAGGCCGTGCAGGCGAATGACGCCGAAGCCAAGTGTGCATGCAAACGGCGCACACCGCGCGCTCATGCGAGGCGTATGATGCGAGACAGCCTTCGCTGCTTGCTTCATGGTGCCGACGCTGACGCTCGTGTGCATCAGGCCTTATAATACACTACGGTAGGTATAAAGCAGGCACCTGTGTAAAGCATGTAAAGCAGCCAAACATTCGTAAAGTTCACATTACTGGCTTCTTCAACACCCACTAGAAATTTTAATGATACACATATATACAACAAGTTCAACCTTCAGACAGGCCCTAAGAGCCACTCTATATAATTCACTCACTTGGTTTTGAAGAAGAAGTAATAGAAGGAGTACAGATAGACATAGCCAGCTGTAGACCCAGCTGCCAGGAAGCTTGTCCACTGCCTGCGAGAAACACAAAACAACAGTGCCAGTAATTTAATTTTACATTTGAAATTATGAACATATCACTGCGTATGTTCATGTTATCAATTGAAAGTCAATGAAAAAAAAGCCACCCACAAACAAGTAAAGAGGGCTTTGGAGGAGAGTAGCATCACTCACTGATTTCTCCGCAAACTAGGAGCACGAATTAGAAGCTTTACTCCTCTTGTGTGTGTGTGTGTGTGGGGGGGGGGGGGGGGGGGGGGGGGGGGGGGGGGGGGGGGGGGGGGGGGGAGGAGGGCAGCTTAGTGCCTAACAAATCTATGGTGATTGGCCATCTTCTAGGACGGATGATGTAGGATCATGGCAGAGCTGTCATACAGCAGAAACAGCACCACCATCCCTCTGTTCAAACACTGTCCGACTCAAAACGCCTAAGTAAAAGTACTAAAAGGAAAGGTATGTACCATCTGTAGTCCTCTGCGTTTAGTAGGAAGTAGGTGCAGACGATGGTGACGCACACAGTGACGATGGTCAGGATGATGAAGACCAGCAACATGAAGCCGTACACATAGTAGATCTTGTACGCCCAGAACGACGTGAAGATGAAGTACCTGGATTAGTCCGAGCAAAAAATTTGCATGAATTTCTATCAAAGTGCAAAACAAAATGTAACTGTCATGATTATTTGGAAAACATCACAACATACTATAATTGTAAACGAGAAGGGGATAATATGCACTTTGTGCTTCTGAAAAGGTAGTCCGAGCGACACTCCTTCTTACGGTCATGCACCACCCTGCTCTGAATCATATATGAGATATTTTTGCAGATTTGTGAAGGTCCGTCACGTCTCTTCAGATATCCGTCGGGTGCCAGACTGGAAAGGTTGGGCAAATTTTGTAATTCCAGAAAATAGAATCAGCCCGGAGCCCGCCATATGGCGAGGGAGACAATGTATGTCAAAAGACTGATCTACTTTTGCACGGGGAACATTGATTGCGTCAGAAAATGTTTTACTGTGCTACTGACGTCAGAGCTTTGCACACTCTTTCCCCGCCGTCTTTAAAGTGGACTCGCCCGGGAAAACCCGATTCGAAGAGGGCAAGTGAAAAGAAAATGCAATGAGTCTGTGTACGGCAGGGGTACACAATGTCGATTGCAAATGAATGATATTTAGATTCAGCTTCTGTCAGACAAGACAGTGAGAAACATCATGTTCTTTTAACAAAAAGAAGTTATTGTTTTTCATATTTGCAAGAATACAACGCGTGTTATTATTTTTGGGGGGTCAGGGCTCCCTAAAAGCTACAGACCTAAAGGGTCCACTGACCCCCAGTTCAAAATTTTAGGGGGTCTTTGTACCTCCACTTTCAATTTTTAAAGGGTCAGAATCATTTCTCAAGTTTTTAGTGCATGGAATTATAAATTCGGTACTGCTGAACAGAGGTGTGTGTGTGTGTGTGTGTGTGTGTGTGTGTGTGTGTGTGTGTGTGTGTGTGTGTGTGTGTGCGCGCGCGCGCGCGCAAAACTGAATTTTATCAACTTCAAATCATATAATTAAATGAAGTGGGTACACTACGATTCAGTTTTGAAAGTTGGAAACTCTGACTTTTTGCCGCTGCTCTGTGCCGACTCTGATGCGACGTCTGAATCGTAGCTATGCGACGCCGAAGTGCACCCGCTGCCAGGCGAGGGCTCGAGCCCCTCCACAACTTTTCCACCGACGAAAAAGTCCATAGTCTTTTGAACTTTCACTTTTTTTTCGGTGGTATGATTCGTCACAGAGAAAGCGAATCCGATCGGCAACAAGAGCACTGACTCTAAAATCTTTCGTCCATAGTTTCGAGCGCAGAAGCGGAAAAAGATGGGGCACGTTCACTACGCGCGTGGCTGTAGTAGCCGCCGATCTGCCTGCGAGCGTTAAACAGAACCATAAACAGAGTCGAACTGAACGCGGCCAAGGCAAAGGAGAACACTCACTCGATCACAACAAGCCTATAGGCGTACGCACGGTAGTGCAGAGGTAGTGCGTCAAGCTAAGCACAGATCGCGTTCATAATGCTTCAACGTACCCCCTCGAATTTTTTTTAGGGCGTAAATTTTTACTTCAGTGCGTAAATTACGCACAGACGCACAGTTTAGGGAGCCCTGGGGGTGGCGGTCATGTTGAATTTCAGCCTCTCTTTCAAAATGCGAAACAATAACAGTCTGGCACTCTTCGGAATCAGAATCAGCACACTTTTCGCACAAAGAAACCACAGGAAAATCTCGTGTTTTTTTCCGAAGACGTTCTTGCTTTTCATATATTCGGCAAAACAATTAATGCAATGCAGCTTCTTTTTAGGCATTTGTGAATTTCAGCATCTCTTTCAAAATTTTCATCATTTACAGTATGTAACTCATCAGAATCGGAATCATCACCCATTTTTCATACAAAAACCACAGAAATATCACGTTTCTTTCAGAAAATGAGTTATTGGTTTTCATTTATGCGGCAAAACTATGCGTTTTATGATGTTGAGCGGCCATTTTGAATTTCAGCCTCTTTCAAAATGTTTACAATATTTGCAGTTTGGCACTCACCAGAATCGGATTCTGTATCCTTTTATCTCATATACACCACTTTAAAAACTCGTTTCTGTCAAAGAATAAATTCTTGATTTTCATTTTTTGCGGACAAGCAACCCGTTTACAGCTTTTGGCGTCCGTTTCGATTTTCAGCCTATATTTCAAAATGCTAAACTTTACTGTCTGGCACTCGTCAGATTCGGAATCAGCATCCTTTTTTCATTTGAAAACCTTTTAAAAACTTTGTTTCTTTTGAATAATAAGTTGTACAATTTTCATTATGCGGCAAAACGACGCGTTTTAAGGTTTGGGCGGCCATTTTGAATTTTAGCATCTCCTTCGAAATGCATAACATTTACAGTCTGGCACTCGTCGGATTCGGATTCAGCACCATTTTCTCATACGGAAACCACTCAAAATCTCTGGTTTTTGGCGAAAAGTTAGTTACTGTACCTCATGTAGGCAATAAAAAGAAGCAATCTAAGTTTCTTGTCGGCCATGTTGAATTTCAGCCTCTCTTTCAAAACTGTCAACAGTTACAGTCTTGCACTCGTCGGATTTGGAATCAGCATGCTTTTTCATGTAACAATCACTGAAAGAAGTCGTTTCTTTCCAAAAATAAGCCACACATTTTGACGGCAATACAATGCTTTTCAGGGTTTTTTAAACGGCCGTTTAGTATTTCAGGCTTTCTTTCAAAATGTTCAACATGTACACTCTGGCACTCGTCGGATTCAGAATCAGCACCCTTTCTTTTCATTGAAATCACTGATAAAAAGTTCTTGCGTACATATGTGCGACAAAACAAAAGCATTTTAAGGTTCTTTGGCGGCCATTTTGATTTTCAGCCTCTCTTTCAAATTGCCCAACATTTACCGTCTGGCACTCGACGGATTCGGAATCAGCACCATTTTTTCATCTAGAAACCACAAAAAAATCCCATATATGATGCAAAACAAGGTATCATGGTCTGTCGCTCGGACTAAGGCTGATACACGTATTCTCAAAGGCCATCTTGCAAGAACCCAAAACAGACTGCAGGTAAGAACTCACATCTCAATGAAAATGGATCCGAAAGGCAGCACTCCCCCAAGCACCACTATCACGCTGGGCTCCATAAACCTGCAAACACACACACAGACACCGTCCTCTCATAAACCAGCCTGAGAGCATATCTACCACTCACAGCTGGTTAATCACTAAAGTGAATCACTTCTACATCACTCTGCTGACAAAACTAACACTTCCAAAACTGTTAACTGTTGAAACAAGACTGCACTTCATTGAGGTGCGCACTCACCATTTCTTTTCTGGTATGGGCCTGGGCACAGCGTTGATGCGGCAGGGGTAGTCGGGAGTGCCAGCCAGGTTACGACCCAGCACCGTGCCCACCAGCGTCAGCGGCAAGATCACGAAGATGCAGATGCACGTCACCGCCACCTGAAAGGATTACATTGAGCAGAATTGAATACATGCTGAGGTGACCTAACACTATTCTGAGACTTATTTTTCAGGAGTCACGTGCGAAGTACAGCTTCAACTGTTCAAATGCAATACATTAATAACTGCTGGATGTGCAAATGCAGAGAACTTCAATGACCAAAAGCATTCCCTAGTCAGCCATCCTAGTCAGTCACGTGACAAGACTGTGGCAGATGCTGTGTGTTTCAGCTTGAGTTTGCTCAATGCCAGCCTGCACGAGGCTGTAAATGTGCATGTGTCTAAATAGTATGATGCAAGACATCGCCAAAGCAATTTGTGATCCTAGCAGTATCTGAATCAAAACTGACCATGGTGCCAAAGGGGATGGCACGTGAAGCATGGTAGTAAATGGCGATGAAATTGATGAAGAAGGCCATGCCGCACACCACTGATGGCAGCAGGAAGGCACTCATCAACATCTGCCGGATCCACAATTTGCCTGCAGAAGAAAACATACATATCACCTTTGTACCTGAACAGCTTGAAAGAAAGGGAGACATTTGGTGGTTATCATGCAAATTCTGGCATAACTGGATACTGATTAAAGTGCAAACAACCCATGGTACACTTCTCCTGAATTATTCTCCAAAAGGAGTTATACTAATATTCCAACATGATGTCAATTAAAAGAACAAATGTTACTTGTTCACAGTACCAGGCTAAAGCAAACTGCAGTGAAACACTGTACTGCGCTCTCAACAAAATGCACTCACCTCCCATACGTGCATACAGGCTGCCACCAAAGTAGCCGTTGACTGGGGAGGTAGCCGCAAACACAAAGATGGCAGTGCTCAGGAGAGATCCCCTCCTGCGGGTGCAAAGAAAGTTCTTGCATTCACAATGTAAGCTAATGACAGTAAGTGACTAGTATGTCTATGCATGCAGCACAGGTAAAGAAAATCCTAAAACAAAATTTATATGAAATAACAGACCGCCTTCTCCCATCTTCCCCTGTTACAATAAGACACACACACATGCAGTCAGTCATCAAAAGCTGAAATGCCAGTGACTGATACTGACAACCTGCACAAACTAACAAATGGTCAAAACAAGAACAAAACCACACCACTGCAATAATGTATTCACAGCCAACATTCTTGGGGAGTGAGGGCCTCACTAATGAGTAATGTACTGAAACACTTGGAGGACAGAACACAAACATTACTCACTCTGTGTACAATTCTCCAATGATGGCAAAGCAGATGACACACAAAGCCACAATGGACACATGGTAGCCAGCGCCGACAAGTGCAGAGAACAGCATGCTGTGGGAAGCTGGACGAAACACATCCCCATGAACCTGTTTCCAGCCATATTCATCTCCCAGGTCTTTCTCCTGTTGGAAAAAAAAAAAGAAAAAAAAAAAGAGGAGGAAATGCAGACTAAACAACATGAGCGTAAACAGTGCAAGAATAAACAGCTGCTCATCAGCACAGACATACTGGCTAGGTCAGTGGCTGATGCAAACCAGATAAAAGGCGTTCACTAATCCTGCAAACTCTAAAACTAGTTGTGTGTGTGTGTGTGTGTGTGTGTGTGTTGGGTTTTTGCTGTTATAGCTGTCCTTTTCAACAGGATCCACGCAAAATGATAACACATTTTGACTTTTCAGGAAGTAAAGGCTAACGCATAACCACAGCGGGCCCACTTTCAGTTTTGGGTGGAAAATACTGTACTCAACTTTGTATCTCAGTGCTTGTTTATGAACTTTGCCCAGCAGAGCCTTTGTTTACAAAATGCTATGTGTAACAGCCCAACAACAGGATCTCACCATGTCGTCCAGGTCATCCTCCTTGCTGTAGCGGGCATAGTCTTTGCGCAGCGTGCGCATCAGGATCATGCTAACCAGACCCACCAAGAAGATGACCATCATGAATGAATTAAAGATGCTGAACCAGTGGATCTGTATGGATAAAAAAATCATTGGTCACTTGCAAACGTCATGAAATATCATACTATTGCCTAAACTGGCCTTTTTTTTCTAAAAAAAAAAACTCCAAACAGACTTTAAAATTTGTTTCTTTTCTCACCACTGTATCAACCTTGGGCTGCTTACTGCATAAAATTAACAGAGCACTAGCAAAAAAACAAAACCAAAACCAAAAGTACGGGGGAGGGGGGAGGGGAGGATAAACAGGAAGGCATTTTTGGCTAGTGGGGGGTGGGGGAGAAATTTTTATAATTTGACAACTGTCACAGGTATTAGCACGCACACAAAGTACATCTATCACCATATTCTACAGGTCCACGTACCCTGTGCTGGAAAAAGTTGGGATCCAGGTACTTGTCAAAGCGATCTTCATACTTTATTTTAGATGGATGCCACTTCACCTGTAACAAATCATAACTCTCCATAACATGAACTGTGCAGATCTATGGAAACAAATTAAAAATACTAAACATGCCTGCAAAAGCAAAACTGTACCACCACCAATGATACTCCTTAACACCTGAATCATACATGTGTATGCACGCTCACACAGAAATTGACCACAAAAAAAAAAGAAAAAAAAAAAGGACTACACAGCTGCATAATTTATGAAAATCCTCTTATTCTCTTGCAGAGTTTCTAGTTAGATGACACAGACAAAGTCCAGGAGACGAAAGCTGCGAACCTCATAGGAGAATGGGATCTTAATGTTTGGAGCCAGCTTGACTTTGTTTTCTGATGTCAGGTTGACGTCCACAATCTGTTTGCCGTTGTAGCCGATATCAAACTTCTTGTGCGTCCAGACGTAGTAGCCATCACCACCCTCATCAATTTCTCCGACAATGCCTGCACACACATGAACAACACATTACAATTTTCAAACTTGTTAAACAAAAAACAAAACAAAAAAGAGGAATTTTTCCAAAATGAAACCCACTACCGGGGATTGTGCCGATATCACTACTGGTAATACCAGTAAATGCATTACCAGAATAAGCTGCTACTGTAATAGTACAGTTTGCACGGAATGAAGGTATACACAAGTAAAGCTCAGCAGATATAGTGTGCCGGAGGGAGGGGGGGGGGGGGGGGGGGGGAGAAAATGCACTCTCCATTTGGGGTCTAACGAAGTCAAGTCACACAGTCACTTTCTTTTACGATGGATTATCACAAGCTGGTCAAGATTTATACACTTAAGATTATTTAATTTTACATCTGCTGTAATTGTGACCGTTTCATTCTTGATCACTCTACTGAATGTCAGAGTACATAGATCTGCACCCCCTCCTACACAGCAAATATGCAACTGCCTCTGCCTCTCCTAGTGGTCGATTGGAGTAAACTTGAACCCCCCCCCCCCTCCAATGTGAATGACTGGTATACAAATTTGCACTCCATAACGGGCTAACTATACCAACTGAGCACAAGGAAGAGAGTATTTAATTTCAGTAAAACACTCATTGATAGTATTAGTAATACTTGCCCCAGATTGGGAGATCATCGATGTACATCTGGTACCAGTAATGGTTTTTCACGGCGTACACAAAGGCCTGGTATTTCTCCTCTGTCAGCTCCACTGTGCAGTATTCCCTCTTGGAGTAGTCACCTGTGCAAATACCACAGCAGCTGAACCAAGGCACTCAAGAAAGAATATGAAACTGAAAGTGAAACTGCTAGCACCACGGACAGAACCTAACACTACAGCACTCATTCAGTTTTATTTTAAAACTGCCTGCAGGACAGCTGGGTGTCTAGTGCAACCCCAGTACGATCAGAAAGTGAAACTTGAAAACATCCCTTCCTGGGTCTCTCTCTCTAAAAATAAACTTCTAGTGCAAGTTCTACAAAAATTTTATAATTCAATCAACTTCAAGTTAATGCCGTGACCTAAAGATTACAATATAGTACACGTTCCGCTTTGTCTGGCACAGCACTCATGTAAAGGCAGCGCAGGTAATACCATGCTATCACAACAGCTGCCGCCAGTCTGCATCAGCCAGTAAGGCAGTATGGCACCTAGTCCTCGACTAGTCATGAAGAGCTTATGTAAGTGTTAATATAATAATATAGTCATAGTCCAGATGATGAGATGTGTCAGCCCGAAACTAAGAATAGAATGTCATCAGAGCACATGATGTCTGCAACCAGTCTATGCTCAACTGTGGATACAAAATGAGCAACCTACATTGTGCAGTGCTGTGATTGCCATGCAGCCAGGATATAAAGGTTCCGTGACGATTTCCTGCGCACAGCTCAAATGTGATTAAAATGCAACAGTTTACCTTTGAAGTCAATATCGAGACCGCTGAACTCCAGTTCCACCCCGAGCAAGGCCTCGCCAAGCGTCTCATGGTAATGTCCTATACTCTCCTTCAGACCACGGCAGAATGGAAGAGAGTAGTACTCATAGGTCTCCTGTCTGTTGTGGTACGGGCCCACAGTGTTCATCCATAGCACAACTTCCTCTCCATCTTCATACTGGAGACAAATCAAGAGATGCATTAAATAATTTACATTGAAAGAAACCAAAGCAGTGAAATGTCATCAGCTAAATTAATCACAGCAATGATGGCACTTTTCAAAACTGCCTGGTTGCTGGTGCCAGTGCCACATGCTGAACCCAACATCCTGAACAAGCTGAACATGTCCCTGCGAGTACATTTACTTGCTCCTGGCTCTACAAAATCTGCCACGGCTAATGTGCAGACAACGCAACATTCAGCAGTTTACATGGTTGCTAAGCACTCTGAGTGAAGCCAGTGGTCAATATTTACAGATCACTTCAACAGGCTGATGGATCATGGAGTGGACACGGGTACATTATTATTGGGATAACCTGCACAGGGACTGCGACTGCTACTAGTGCTAGCACTGCAAAAATGGAGTATCAGTAGACGGTCACCACAGACCCGAAGTTGAATATCTATGCAAAACTTTCTAAGGACGGAGGGAAGGTAAAAAGCATGACCTAGAAGGCCGGTAACGGTAGTTCTCTGATGTACGCAGTAAATTACAGTATTTATAATACATCATTACATGTCTCCAGCCCGTTGAATCAAAACGTCAGTGAAATCAGCGTTGCTGAAACGATTTGAACAACCACGGACATCGTCTTATCAACTGTGCTTGGGACACTTGGGAAACAATGCAAGCTCCACAATCGCCCCAAAATATATAATTTATATCAATTCAGTCGCCGGGAAGAAACCGGACAAACATTCCACTACGTGACGTTTACTGTCGACGTGAACAGTAACATCAATGAAATCAAAACAAACGATACCCAAGTCCCTGAGCTTCACGTTTCATGTATTATGTTAGTAATTATAATCTATCAAATAGTAACCAAAATAGTACAGAGATTTAAGGTTAGTGAAGTGAGTAATTTATCCCCTTCTCACAAATCAAATCAGTGTACATCGTCTGCTTGAGCAACGGTTGGGAATCTAACGTCCCCAGGAGGAGTCCACTCACAATATGGTCGTGTTCGTCGCATCCAGCCAGCGAAAACAGCAAAGACAGGACGACAATAACTCTTGAGAGCTTCCTTGACATTTTGCACCTAAAATTTAAACAAACAATACAGTACTCGAGCTGATGATCGTGGATTGAATTCGACTATCGGTAAGGAAATTTCACAAAATGGCAGCCGCCATTGGCCACGTATACTCCACAAGAGGGCGCATGAAAGGGACGCTACTCGCCCGCCAAATTCTTGTCGGACTGGTTGTTAGGCACGCTTTCAAGCACACCATACCTGCGCAACTGGTTTGAGCAATTGAAAACAAAAGAAGTCGCAGAGGAAAATGCGAACTATCGTGTTCATCATGCAGACAGATTCGACTTGACTTTAACAAATCGGAAAGAAAACAAAAGGCTTTGACGTCAGTTGAAGCGTAAACTGATTCAAATCCGGCACTAAGTTATGCCAAACGTTCCACCCGCATTCAAATTACCAATGCCATCCACTTTATTTGCAATCCTTTATAACATTTCAGTTGGTCAGTTTGTGTTTTCGTAGTATGCCCCCAACGTGAAAATAAAACTGAACAGACCGGCCAAATCAGCCCGATCAGGTTGTGAGGAGACTGATGAGGGACAGCTACCATAACTGACAGTCTATCTGAACACTATTCACTTCCGACAGACAAACATGACATTACTGGGCAAAACCTACGGTTACGAAGATGCTGAACGTGTGAAATTTAGCAGTCATAGTAGAAACTGATCAAGGCTGCTGTCCACTGACTGTCATTACTGGAGGTCCAGTATATGAGTATGTATAATTTGTTGTTTGTTGCTCGAAGAAACCCGGCCAGGCTGCCCTTCTCTGTCAGTTCACTGGAGATGGTATGGTATGGTAGGATTCTCCTGGGCACAGGTATCTCTTTTTGAGATTCCGCCCAAGCCGCTGGGATCACTAAGTCAGCGAAAGCCTGCCGCTGCTAAGCGCAACTTGATGTGAAAACCTCACCCTGCTATTGACTTGCGACATAATAATATTATCTGTTTTCAAGTTCACGCCACCAGCCATGGCCTTCAGCGTTTCTTTGAAACACGTACGGTGGGTTTTGTTGTTGTTGTTGTTGTTGTTGTCGTTGTTGTTGTTGTTTTGTTTTGTTTTGGATTTTTTTTTCTAGCGTGCACACATGATACTTATATTTTTAAAAGTGCGTACACGAATATGTATAGGTATCGAGTGGCCGCTTTATACCCTAAGTTGTGAAGGCAGGATTTAGTTTTAACTGTTTAGGATAGCATTCTTTGGAAAGTCTTTCATGATGTGTCACGTGTTTGTTTGTTGGTGCTTGGCTCTTGTTGTTCCTACGCTTCCTCAGCTCCAGTCGGTTCTCCTGTGGCACCATACTCGAACATTGCCAGTGTATATTCTCATGCAAAATAAACATCACACCTCATACGTTTTGGATAAAGAATTCTATAACGAAACTGATAGTTCTCAAAAGTAAAACACAGAACGAAAACGTATTATATCCATTTCACATGGGCATTTCATTTGAACGGGTTAACTCATCGACAGTAAGTGTCTCAACCAAACGTCTTAACTGTTGCACGACGTACATTTTCTACGCGTCCAGATCAAATCATTGCCCTTTCTTTTCAGTTTCATTTCATGTTGACAGTGGAGATGTGCTGCTGCTGGATACCAATGTTCGTTTTGGTCCGAAAACGTTTCAGAGAAGGTGACGTATCAGCTTATCGGCTCGTGTTTTAGGATTTTTAAAGATCTAAGCTCCCAGCAAAAAGCTTTCCGAAGTGTGAGAAAAACTTCTACGGAGTCGACCGTGCAAGCACAGTCAACTCTGTCACAGTTGCAGAGTTTTCGGCGGCCCTGAAACTCCAGTAAAAGCCAAGGGCAGCCTGCTTTCACAGCTCAGTTTGCGTTTTGACACTGAGCGAGAAAGATCGTGCAGCACTCAACATCCGCTAGACACTGTAGCGATGTGTCTCGCTCACTGACCAAAAGCCAAATAATGTCACGGCAAACTCGTGCTCTGGTTTTATAAGGGTCCCCGAAGCGCTGAAAACTCTGCAACTGTGACTGAGTTGCCTGGATTATACACAGTCGAAGAGTCGCAGTTTTAAAAAAAAATGCAATGTATGCGGCTTTTTGCTGAGATTGCAGACCTTTAAGCTAATAGATCGTTTTGAGGTCAGGCACTCCAGTATGCTACGGTCAATACAAGTTCAGAGTTAATGTCACCCAACCGACGTTTTCAGGGTTTGTTGCGGTTGCGTCCCCTAGACCAAGCCACACAACACCTACAGCTGAGCGCTCCAGTTTGAGACTACTGATGTCTCATAATCATTCTTCTACGACGTTTGCTCCCCCCCCCCCAACCCCCCCCCTCCCTTTTTTTAAATTGCTTTTCGTGTACGACGCACCTGCCTATCAAAACATTTGGCCGACGTTCTTTCAGTTATAGTGCCCCCCGGCCCCCCCCCCCACCCCCGCGTTTGGAATTCCTTGCCATCTTCTCTGAGAAACATCCCTTCCCTCCTACAGTTTAAAGCAGACATCAAACATATCTTTTCAAACTAGCCCTTAATCTTTAAACTCCACCGCCTGTATTGATGTGTGTACTAAATGTGTGCGTGTGAATGTTGTGTGTATGCGTGAGCAAAGAGCGCATTGAGTGCTTTCCTAAGCAGAACGCCGCGCTCTACAAATGTAATACATTATAATTATTATTACTGATTATACACACACACACACACACACACACACACACACACACACACACACACACACACACACACACACACACACACACACAGGTACACGAAGCTATCCATATACACCAATTACATTTCTGTGACCACATAATCGACAACAGTAAGTTATTTGTCTTTCTCAGGTTTATTGATTTCCTCCTCCGTACAAGTTAGAACGTCAGTGTATGATACAATTATTCACTTCATGTGCGACACCGCTGTAGCTGTAACCTGCTGTATTCTACACCATGCACACGCTGGGTCTACACACACCATCGATTTCACCATAAACACTACGTCAAAGAGACGTTCATGTGCAACAACATGAAACCTCTGGGCCGGTACAGTCACGTGGTGGAAGTCACGTGTCAGCTTTGATTCAGTTCCATACTGTGACGCATAATTAGTCAGCTGTTAGCCGACTGTTAGTGAACTACAATAAATAGACAAATAAATAAATAAATTTAAAAAAAACAATGGAGGTTTTAACATCTGAACAATGAAAATGAACGGTCGCTGCAAGATGTAAAATCAGTGCAAAGTCGACTCATGTATCACAGTTTCAGTCATTCGCTCCTTCATGCTTGAGTGACTGACTTTCTCTTCAGCCACTCAGTGAAGCATGGCATGCCAAAGGGACAGAGCTCTTCCGAAAAATGAACTAGAGTCAAGTTAACTCTAATTCTAAATATAGTTCTGTCTTTGCAATGCCGGGCATGACGCAGATGCCCATGGTAAAGCGCATGATCAGTCTCGCGTTCCTCGCTATATAGGCCTACCCCTACGGCCTGTGTGGGGAAGCAGGTGTACAACTGGCTCATATTTTTGGAACGGCGGCTCGGAAAAGGCTAAGATTTTGCACACATCTGATCGATACCATGCTTTTGTCATCGTAATCAGCACGGATTGATCTGTGGGCTTGAAATCTTAACACGCCCCCGGGTTTAATAACCTCTTGAAGAGCAGAATAATTACAGGCACTTCGTCACTTAACCCTGCTCGCACGTAACTGATCGTACCGCTCGATCTGTTTGTAAAATGGCACCAGCTTGGGCTCCACAGGCGGAGGCAACTCTTCCTGCGGTTCGAAAGGGTCGACAACTTTGGTGGGCGGACTGAGCCCCAAGTCCACGACCTTGAGAATGTCCTGCCTTCGGATTTTCTTCAGCGCCTGCCGCAGGTCCTCCACGTTGGCACGCGTGTGGTAGCGTTTCCATCGGTCTAGGGAGTGTCGCGCTGTGAGAGACACCGAGGCGCGGGCTCCGGACTCTCGCAGTTCCACGATGTCCCGCTCGATAGTCTCGGCGCCTCGATGTGGGTGGAAGTTGAGGTTCCGGTACAGCTGCACCCAGTCTCGCTCGATTCGAGTGGAGATCACCTTGCAGGCCCGGTCTAAGGGATCTTCAAGGGAATAAATAAATCAATAAATATACAGTATCAATAAACCAACAAATCAGTCAATTAGTCAGAAAGGTCTTGAATCACAATGATGGCCATTTGGATTACCGGCACACACACACACACACACACACACACACACACACACACACACTCGCACGCACGCACGCACGCACGCACACACACACACACACACACACACACACACACACACACACACACACACACACACACACACACAGAATTTGCTCTTGCAAATAGTTTTATTAGCTCTGTTTCTGTGTATGTTTTCATTCGAGAGCGGCCGAGAAACATGGTCGCATTTCTACTTATGAAGCTGTGTTTTGTGACAGACTGAAAATAATCAAACCACGGAACGACTCATCAAATTAATCATGTAACTTACCTTTGGCTTCACCCTTGGCCCTGGCGGCCTTGACCCCGAAGGGCATGCTGTAGTACAGCTTCTGCACGGCGTCGCTGGCCGTCTTGCATAACATGATCTTCCTGGCCAGCTGGGTGGCCTGCTCTATCTCCTCGAACTCCTGCACATGGATCACAGTACATGTATATAAAGGCCCACAGTACAGCATATGCGGGCTCACGTATTGTTCTGGGCTGTGCTGGTACTGTCCAACACGTAGGCTACCATTCAGACACCGGCGCAGTGACAATCTTACAAAGATGCAGACGATGAATCAGCTACAGCCGGTTACTACTAAACGTCACGCAGACACGGGAAAGATGCTTCGGGAGAGCAGGATCGAGGGCAAATTTTCGACATAATCATCTGGGCTTACAAATCGTTCTTAGTTGTTTAAGCAGTGCCTAACATCGTACCGCTTAGATACATGCAGAATTTCAGCCTCTAACGGGCTGGAAATTAGCTAGTTCGGGTAACCCATGAGTGATCGGGGAACTTGAAGTCACATCCTGGGTTAGGGATCCAACCGAACAAACCTTTTGGTGGCTACATTTTTTGCGTGGTGGCTAAGCACAGGAAAACGCCAGGCTAATGTCAGAAAAATGGCAGCGTACCTAAGCTGTACGATGCTGTTTACTAGCTGAGCTTGATTGAAATGTTAACGGCTTCAACTCAGTGGCCGTCGGCGGAAGTCAGAATGGGATCCCCTAATGCGCACGGTGAACCTCAACTCGCAGTGTCAGCGTTGGACATATTCCACTGAGACACGCACGTTACGCACCATAGTTTGTAAGGGTAAAGAGTACATTTTCATGGAGCGTTATTCAGCGTCCATTGTGTCCTATTATTATTACTATTATTGTCCTACTATTATGCCCTATTATTATATACATATTGGTCCAGCCACCACAGGGATATTGATGTGTTGCATTTTTTTCCTATGGTTGGATCTCTGACCCTCGATTACAGGAGAGGGGCACCATGCCTAGAAATTAGCCAGCAGAATGCTGAAAGCAGAAGGACAAGGGGAAGCGACCTGATCATCCTGAGAACGGTCGGTTGAATACGTTGACTCTCAATATTCCACAAAATAAGGGCCAGTTAAAACCAAATCACCGAGACACAGAGTAGGTTAACTATAACGCAATGCATTGAAGCCTCATTATTTTGAGATGTGCTACCAGTTATAATATAAATACACCTCTTTTGTCAAGTGCAAACTTTACTTTAGTGCCCAACTTGTCCGTATCATGTCCCAGATCTACAAGAACAAACCTCTTCTTTCAAGTTCCTCTCCTCCTCCGCGTTCTTGAGCTCGTCTTTTGCGGCCTGTATATCGCGGTGAATCCTCTCCAGAGTCGAGATCTTCTCGTCCACCCAGGTTAGCTTGTGTCGCACGTGCGCCAGTTGCCGCACGACCTGAGGCAAGCGTTCCTTCAGGGACTTGAGTTCACTCGTCACACTCTCGTACGTCTCTGCTGTTGGCTCGCCGTACTCGGACGCTGCCCGTCGCTTGAAGTTGTCGCGTCGTTTCTCCTTGAACTCGATCTCCAGCTCCATCTCGTTCAGCTGGCAAATACGAGTGAAGCGTTCATCATTATCCTGTGTTCACTAGGCTTGGGGGGAGCCGGGGTGGCCGAATGGTAGAGCGTTGGACTTACAATGCTCGGGTCGTGAGTTCGTATCCCGGCTGGGCCAAATATTTGTCCTGGCTTGTTCATCGTTGCCCCGTCTTTGATATCACCCGTATGTGGTGGAAAAAGACCCCCCCCCCGCCGCCCCCCAACTGGGCTTAAAAGACGCCAACTAATGCGTTATGGTTTGGGAACAGTTGCGCTTGTGAGTGCGTCTGTACGCTAAACAAAGTCTGTCAATGATCAGCAGAGCTCTGAATGCCGTCTACAGGCTGTCCGAACCGGCGAAAAATCAAATTCTCCTACTCGGCGGCTAACTGTGGCCGCAACCCTAGCTGGGGGAGGGTGGGTGGATGTTTGAGAGTTTAACGTCTTTTTCCACCACGGTAAGTGTGATATCAACGACGAGGCAACGAGGAAAAGGCCAGCACAAATATTTAGCCCTGGCAAACGCAACGCCAGCTGACTCGTGTGATGTTCGACTGGTGTCGGAGCACAAAGTCTACGTAATCACGGTAATGTCTCGCGTGTGTGACTAATCTTTTGGTGCAGAGCGTAAGGCAAAAGGAAAGAATCGTAGATGTTATGGAATTTTGCATGAGTGTCTGACGTGTTTCTTTCTTTCTTGCTAGCTTTCTTTCTCTCTTTCTTTCTCTCTGTCTTTCTTTCTTTCTTTCTCTCTCTCTCTCTCTCTTTCTTTCTTTCTCACTCTCTTTCTTTCTTTCTTTCTCTCTTTCTCTTTTTCTTTCTTTCTTTCTTTCTTTCTTTCTTTCTCTCTCTCTCTACATTATCGGGAAGACGACTCATAAATGTACCAGGAGCGAGGCACAGGTAGGCAGTAGCAAACAAAGATGTATAGTCATAGGATGAGAATCTGTTCTAACTTTCATTTTTACATCCCACACTCGTCGTCAATTACCTGGTTGACAAGAGAGACCTCCTCAATACGAAGGATTTCCTCCTTCTCGCGTGTGGCGATCACCTCCTGGGACAGCCTGCCGTGCTCCTGTTCCAACTGGTTCACTTTGTACGTCACCGAGTGCACCTTCTGACGCAGAACTTGCAGAACCTGAAACACATATGGTAGGTGGAATCACACTTTGCACCTTTTCTCTTTTTTTTCTGCATGACTGTCCGTTTCGGACTTTACTAAGTTAAATGAACCAAGGTATTGCAAGAAACTGTTGGTGTTTTCGGAATGGATCAGGAAATGGATCAGTAATGGATTTCGGAATTGATATGATATGAAAAAAGGGAGCGGATCGTACGAGGCAGCAACAATCTGCAAATGTTTCCATTTTTAGTTATTACCATAAAGACAACCAACAGAACATAAAACCTGCAGCTAGATGAAGCAACCGCTCTTCAACCTCTTCCAACAAATTTCTGACAAAAGCGGTAAATGAGTCTGCACGCGAACTATGACTCGATTTGGCAAGGGAAATCGCCAACCAAATTCCTGCCCACTCAGTGTCCCCACTAGGCCAAATCCCCTTGTTCATCATACATAATCTACCCATTCGGAATAGCAGCAACAACATCAACAACAACAAAAAGTGCTGCTGACCTTGACCTTCTCCTCTTTGAGTTTCTCAAGCTCGGCCAGGTCGTTCTTCACGTAGGTGGCGTAGTTGTCGTCTGCCTGAAGCCACAACGTCATCACGGACAGCGCGTTTCTGATGTGGGTGCAGGCATCGGCGAACATCACCAGGAACAGGATTTTGTTGATGTCGCGACGCGAACAGAATGTCGCCACGGGGGAACTGTATGAGGGACAGACAAAAAGCCATGTGGGGTGGATGAAGACAATTTGTACTGCTGTATACAATAGTGTAGAAGTTAGAAGTTCTTGGTGGGTAATGTTCATGAGTTACAACCGACACCCGGTTGTCTGAGCTTTGGACTGGCGACCTGAAGGTCGTGGGTGTGAGTTCCATTGAGAAAATAAATAATAAATGAAATAAAGAAGAAAACGCAAAACTAAGAGAGAAGAAGAAGAGAGAAGAAGAAAATAGGTCGGCTCACACCAACACCCCCCCCCCCCCTTTAACTGAAATTAACTTAGCAGTAAAAAAAATGACAAAAAATCCTTTAGACCCCCTACCCCCCTTCCCCATCAACCCTTCCCAAGCACGTCAGTGCACCAAGCAGTTATCATGGAAAACAAAAAAATTCTTGATCCAGTTTCTTCACTAATGCCCGCATTACCGTACCGCCATCGTGTCAAGATAAGTTTCTTGAACATAAGCGTGTCACTTTTCCTGATCATGGAAGCCGTGATGTGCACGCACGTTGTCCTCACCTCAGCATGCTGGCCGTGATGCCAGTCGTCTGGAACTTCTTGTACAAGTTTCGCGCGCTCTGTATGCTGAGTTCCGCCTTCTCCTTCCAGGCTGTGATCTGCTCTGTGTAGTGGGCAGCTGTCTCCAGGTAACAGTCCTTTTCAGCGTCGTAAAAACTCACGCAGTACCTGCACAGAAAGGAAATTTTAATCAACGTCGTCATCATTATCGTGATCGTCGTCGTTGTTATCAGCATCACCGTCACCATGGTCATCGTCGTCGTCGTCTTCCCAATCTCCATCATCATCATCATCGTCATCGTTGTCGTCCTCATAATCATCATCGTCGTGGTGGTTGACGTTAATGTTATTATCATAATCTTCATCAGTCGTTTTTGGAACTGCTGCCAGTTTGTTTTCCAAAGAGCCTTCTTTTTTAACGACTTTACCATCAGCAAGGCTTCATTTTTTCACGCTACACTGGTACTGGCAAGAAAACTGGGTAAAAATTGTACCAAGGCTGAACAAACGAAAAAATCACCATTATCGAACGCAATCTCTACTTTACCCAACAAAAAATAATAAACACAAAGGGACCCTTTTCAACCAGGTAAAACATATTCTATCAGTCTCACAGGCGTCTCTAGGAAGACTTTATTCTGACAGTTACAAGGGATGGAGCGCGGTCGCTCTCCATCATGCACAGACATGTCACCCTGACACGAATCAGTCAGTGTATCAGTTTTTACTACAACAATCCGTGTACCTGACAAGGCTGTTGAGAAGTCCCTGGCACGACTCCACCATGCCGGAGATCTTGTGAGGGAGGAAGGTCTGCACCTTGGTGTACACCTCCTTCAGGGCGGCCGGGAACTTGGGGTCCTTGTTGTATCGCTGTGGGTTGGCTGCCTGTTTGATCATCTCTTCCACCTCTGACGCCTGTAAGTGCGAAAGCGTACGATGAACGAGATTTCTTTTCGGCTGTTACTGCTACACAAAAAGGCCTGTATGCTGGCCTGGTGACTTGCGACTCAAAGGTCCAAGAAGGAAAAAAAAATCATGACAAAACGTTAGCGACACAGAAAAAGAAAGGGGGAGGAGAAGACCGAAAATGAGAAGAAGTAAGAGAAGAAGAAAACGCGGAGTAAGAAGAAGACGAAAAGCGGGAGAGTAAGATAAAGGAGAAGAAGAAGGAGAAAGAGAGTTCAGTTCAGAGAGTTCCGATTTTAAATCCGATGGGCTCTTCGGTCCGTTCAGACTGGGGGCAGTGGGGTGGGGGTATCCATACAAAACACAACACCGACAATCAAAGAGAGAGAGAGGGGGGGGAGAGAGAGAGGGGGGGGGGGTATCAAGGACATCAAGGATAACACAAACAGACAAGCAAGCAAACAAACAAAACAACAGAACTAATTCAGCACAGTTCTGACTGACGTCTCAGGTACCTTGTTGAGGTCGAGAATCCAGAGTGTTTTCATGAGCATCTTGATGGGGTAAGCGTACTGCTCCACGTCATTATGAATAGTCCGCTTGTCGCCATAGTATTCTCTTTCCAAGCGCGCAACCTTGCGGGTCAAGGACTTGATCTCCTTGGAAACCGCAGCCCTGACGTCACGCATGTTGCGGGGCGGGGCGTCCTGCTGCAACTGACGCAGACCCTCGGGGTGTCGGCCTGGCCCCAGGGCGGATCTGTCGTCACCAGGCATCATGAAGGCCGCCTTGCTGGCCAAGGTGGGCATGCGGTGCTCCAGCACGGGTCGCAGCTGTATACAGACAGACAACGAGAGGGAACGTCAGAAAATCATGTTACCGAATGTAGAATTCAGAAATATGCACGAGGTAGACTTTTTTCCCGGAGTGTGTGGCGATTGTATGCTTCACCCCTCCCTTCGAAAAGCCTTTAAGTTAAAATACATTTCTTGATTTTACTTCATCGTCCGATACTGGTAGGAGCCGCGTTAAGGCCATTAGCCTTTTGCCTCTCTCCTCTCCGTCGGCGCAAAGGAGCGGAAATTAACTACAAATTTACGATGATGAAGAGAGGAGCTGCTGCCACCACAGTGAGCGATGTATGACATGTGTCAGTGTAGTATATGTATTGTGTGTAAACCTGTACAAAATGCCGAAAAGAAGAATGATAACATAAAATTTTCTAAATATATCATCAGTACCTGTACGTACAAATCTGCAGAGAGCAGCAGTGAGATGTCGCAGGTTGTTGTTTGGTTATTCTCTCTCACTCTCTCTCTCTCTGTGCGTGCGTGCGTGCGCGCGCGCGCGCGCGCGCGCGTGTGTGTGTGTGTGTGTGTGTGTGTGTGTGTGTGTGTGTGTGTGTGTGTGTGTGTGTGTGTGTGTGTGTGTGTGTGTGCGTGCGTGTGTGTGTGTGTGCCGAATTCGCAATGCAAACTTTCGGTTTGTACAATATGTAATGACATAATCACAGTCACCGTAATTATACAAACACGAACGGTTGTTGCCTGGCTTAACCGCAACCGGGTAATCTATCTAATAATCTGTCGGTTAATCCACTACAATGGCGGACAAAGTGGGATTAGTCTCATGCGTTACCTATTATAGTTAGTTTTGGCTCACGTATGTTAAGCTTAGAGGTGTACTGAGGTACGCACATTTAAGTAATTTAATTTAATTTCACCTGTATCACACACGTATTTGTGTCGTCGTCTTAGCGACATTGCTAGTTGTAACAGCTGCTTTTTCATGTACCAGGGATCCGGCTGGTTATCATGTTCATCTTATCATTTTCGTAAAAATGTGGCCATGTTTGTATCAATGTACCACGTGAGTACTGCTGTTTCATATGTGTTTCTTCTTTATCATGATCATGATGTTTGTAAGAATGTATGCATGGCTGTGTGTGTGTAACGATTTTGTATGGGCGCCAGACAAATGCTCATTATTATTATTAAGTCCGCCTTAGGGACATGATCTTGTCATCCAAACCGCGTCATGACAAATAGCACGACTGAGCTTACTCACAGTCTAAAACTTAAATACGGATATTACAATATTGCCAAATATGCATATACCTTAAAATGGATGTAAAAATGATCCAAGACGCGTCTACTGCACTTTAGTAACAACAAAAACCATGACACAAGCCTAAACCTACTGCTAGAAAAATATTGATAAAAATGATACATTTTTTAGATGTCTTCTGAGATGTCGGGAGCTTCCCCCTACTACAGACTTCGTTTTCTGACTTGTTCACTGGACTTTGCTCAGTTCAAGTACACTACGGCTGTCTGTTCGTGGACCTTTGTCCGAGCACTGCGTGAATCGTGACATTTCGTAGTCCCTAGATTTGTACTGCATTTAGCATGGAGTATTGTTGCGCAACATGTTTGTGAACTGCAAAATCTTAAATTCACTGAACCATTACATTTACGCACCATTAACACCTGTTCTTTCCATGAGACGACCAGTGTACGACCATTTCAGGTCAACCAGAGACCTCATCTCCTACCTTCTTCTTTAGGTCATCTCCTACCTTCTCCTTCAGAACATTTCCTACCTTCTCCTTCAGGCTCCTTCAGACTATTTTCTATCCACCTTCAGACCATCTCCTCCCTTCTCCTTTAAGCCATTCCACGCCTTCTCCTATAGGTCACTTCCTACCTTCTCCTTCAGGTCATCAGCCACTGGCTCATCCTTGTCTCTCGGAGTGATTTTGGCCCGTGGTGTGGTCTTAGCCTTGTGCCGGGGTGACACATCTGGGCTCCCACCGCTCTTTCTTGGGGTGCCGTGCGGGGAAGCCGCTATTTTTTTCAGATGGGCCGGCCACAAGGCTGGCAGCTTCAGTGAGGGAGGACCATTGCCGGCAAATCTGACTTGCTTGGTGCGGTTGATATCCACCATGGTGATGGTGACTGTCTAATTACTTTCAGTCAGTACTCCTCCGGTATCAGGCAGGCAATATAGCAGTGGTGGTCTGATATTTTGAAGATACCAAATTTCTGAATCTCAAACTGAAAGGACGTTTCAAGCCAGATAGGATTCCAGCCTGTCTGCTCACGACAGATGAGGAAACTCAATTTCAGTTCTGTTGTAGCGGTCTGAATCTTTCTGACAAAACCATAGGATGCTCGAAGTCGGGTAGACGCAGGACTCCGCGCTTTGTCTTCCTGTTGGTGGATTCTTGCTCTAGAGCTTCTGACCAGTCAGCTGTCAACAAAGCAACGATCTGTGTTCTTGTTGCTGCATTCTAATTGTAGAACGACTGACCAATCAGTTCTTAATTACAAGCACTGTGTGGTCAGGTTGTTCGGGTAGACGCAGGACTCCACGCTGTTGGTGAATTCTAGTTCTTTGAGCTTCTGATCAGTCAGTTGTCAACAACAAGCACAGGAAACCCCTATATCCCGAGTGTTTCTCCAGAACACAGACCATCAAACAACCGTAAAAATGCCCTCAAGGATCTTAGACGGATTTCACAGCTTTTGCACCACCGCTCAGCTGCAATGGGTCGGTAGTTTACAGGCAACCGATAACAGGAAAACGGCCCATCAGGAACGTTCACCCCGTCTGTTTATACTCTCATCAAGAGGATGTCAAGTGTCTCTTTATAGCTGTTCACAGCCCGTGGACATCAAAGACCGGATCTCGTCACGGCTACGCCAAGACGTTGTATCGTTTACAAACCAGTGGATCCGCGAGCATTGTCACGCGATCTGTCGCTTGTCCAGATGTGCAACGGGCCCATACTAAATACCCTCTGTCTGGCTGGTGACTCGAGCATGCAGCGGGCGGAGCGACGGTGGCTGTGCGCGTGCACCTACAGATTTCCTTTGTAACGGTCGGGGGTCTTAATCCGCCTCCTTTTGAACGCAAGCTGCGTGATCTCTGACCAGGGATTAGTCCCATATCGATTGTAACACTTTTCGGTTTTGGCTGCTGGCTACGTGTGTAAGCATTTACTAAAACACTTGTGCGTGCCAGCTCACAAACCCGCTTGCGTGGCTGTTTGATTGGCCTCGCGGCAAAAAACAGACAAACCCAAAACACTTCAGCATGAGAGCTGGCACGAATCTTGCTTTGGGCCACGCACAAAAAAAATAAATGATTCATTGCATGCGGTCAGCGAATTTATTAGCTTGGGTACCCCTCCTTGTGACAAATCCATGAGAAAAACGAAAGGTCGCCCGAACTAAGAATTCATTTGTCATTAACCGCTTCAGGCTCCTGACGGTCGTGCAGGCATAATGGCAGAAAAAAAGGTTGTTTAGCCAAACAGGATCAGTGAAGTCCACTGAGTATCCATGATTTGATGGAAGTGTTTGGCGTGTCGCCGTTAGATGTTGAAAACAATGTCAAACCTCGCAGACATCTCAGTATGTGCAGCATTGAAACCTCTATACAATGCACAGTTCACGACCATGAACAGAACAAAAGCAAACTGAGAGATTTCTAAAAGACTTGCTGGCCAGAAATACTACTACTACTTCCACTACTACTACTACTACTACAAGAACAACAACAAGAACAACAATAAGAAGAAGAAGAAGAAGAGTGAGTGAGTGAGTTTTTTAGGCTTAACGCCGCGCAAACCACAAAGACTAATTTGTTGCTAAATAATAATAATAATAATAATAATAATAATAAGTAATTTTACGGAGCCTACCACTCGATAAGCGCCTAACAAAAGCCCAGTTGGTGTGTGTTAGTGGGGACGGGGGATGGGGGTAGGGGGTTAGTTTCAATCATACAAACAGAATTGCAACTATACATAAACAAAACAGATACATGGATAAGCCAAGACACATCTGCAAATGGAAATTCGACCAAATGCATTATCCACAGCTCCTTGGGTTCTTGAGGCTCGTTTTCTTCGACTACATTGTATTTTGTTCCTTTTTTTCTCGCAAGTGAGCCAGTAACATGTCCCAGAGCTGCCACATGCAAGCCGAAGGACACAAATACACAGGGCCTCAAAATGCCTCTATATTCCCTATTAGCCTCAGGCATCATAGTCATCCCTTAAAAATGTTTCTTTTTTTTTTTTTTTTTTTTGCTGTCCCAACTCTTTGCCAGCTCCAGTGGTGTTTCTCCCAGGTCATGGGTGGAATCCACGGAGGACTCGGAAGCTGGGACAATTTTTATTATGCATGATGATGGAGATGGGGATGATAGTAAGATGATGCTATGGAGGTCCATGTGGTTGGGACTGCGGGACAGGGCCGCATTCCACGCTTCCTGTCATAAACATCCCGGCATTAACCAGGCCCGGGAACTACGGCACCTGCGGTGCCGGCCGTGTAATCATCCACATCATAAGACGTGTCATACTAAGGGAAGCACCCCCAAAGTCGCACCCGTGAAGTGGGTGAAACTCGGCTGTGTGGCAACAGCCTCCCCATCGGGCCCATAGCACACCCGCTCTGGGTAGGAGCCGACCTAGGTAGGAAAAATCCCGCTTGCCTCGGCTGGGATTCGAACCCGGGTCTCCCGGTCCATGATCCAAAGTGCTAACCACTACACTTAAAAATGTTTCAATCTAGAAACAATTACTACCATGAACAGACCATTCAAAGGCACGCACCTGACAGGGGTTTAAAAATGAAAATTGAATGTCTCCTTTCCGTTCAGGCCTCACTGGAGTAATGTACGTCTACTTTCTCTGTAGGCCAGAGAGCCAGTTCACACAAATCCGCTTGCGTCACTTGTGCTCGACCTCTGTGCAAAAAGTCCCAGCTTCACTGGCAACTTGACTCATTTTGCGACCGCCTGGCATGCACCTTGACCTACATAACACAAAACTCACGAAAATCACGCTTTTTCATGACAAACATAAATCACTACAGACTAGCACACTCGCCAAACAGGGTCCCGCAAATAAACACCAAACATGACCCCACGCTCAATTTGTGTCCTTACACCTGCAAGGACTCGGCTTTTTTTTTTTTTTTTTCGTTTTTTTTTTTTTTTTCAGATTGTTGCAATTTGTTGGCACAGCGGCTCAGGACACGCGTTTAATCTAAATGTAAAACAGACGCCACTTTCAACATTGTTCTGGTTACTTTACTTTGGCCTCAACTGGCAGTAAGCGCCTTTGGCCAGCAGATTTCCTTACTCAGATAAACGCGGTTCCTTTGTCGTGATTAAATACATCACCTGCTCTTTAACATGCTTCACGAATGGGACACCTGCACAATGACGAGCGATTCTAAGGGCAGGGAATTTAGGGATTTTCCTCAGAGCAGTTTTTTCCCCTTGTGCCGGGGAACCAAAGCACGGCGAAGCTTCAGGAAATCTGAAAATGAGCGTTAGGCGAGACCGTGGAAAGTGCTCCTTACTATGTCTGGTATTATTTAAATCCTGCGTCGATCTTCAAGATTTAAGCTATCGATTATCAGCAATAACTGGGGAAGGGGGCGTTGTGCATCATGTGTGGGTAGGTGGTGGGTGTGTGTGTGTGTGTGTGTGTGTGTGTGTGTGTGTGTGTGTGTGTGTGTGTGTGTGTGTGTGGGGAGAGAGAGGGAACGGGGATTTTAAGGTGGAGGACTTGGGAGAAGAAGTGCATGCACGGTTTACGTACTTTTTAGTGAATCTCTCTCTCTCTCTCTTCCCCCACCCCCACCCCTCTCTCTTACCCCCCCCCCCCTCTCTCTCTCTCTATCTCTCTCTCATCATTGGATTAAAGGGCTAATGGTACCAGTTTTATTCTTACAGATTGTTCGGAGATATTTTTGTAGTATCTATCATCACACGATTTGTTGCCGGGAACGAAATGTTGGAGACGACATCGGGGCAGTGACACGCGGCGTGTGTAATGCTGGCATTAAGCCAACAGCAGCGTAGTTGACTGACGACGCGACGACCATCATCATCAACCATCAACTCTCTCTCTGTCTCTCTCTCTCTCTCTCTCTCTCTCTCACACACACACACACACACACACACACACACACACACACACACACACACACACACACACACAGAGGGGCAAACTCGGCATGGGGCGATTGATCGAACCATTACTGGCCACATGCACAACCCCCCGCAGTGTGTGTTTAAGAAACAAGACTCCGCCATCCGTAATGGGCCTACGATTGATTCGTGCTGAATGTATTAGCAAAGTGGCTTTTTGCAAGAGGATCTTAAATGGCATTGACAAGTTTTTGTGCGTATATACATAATGACGGCGGCCATTTTATTTGTTTTTATTTTGTCTCTGGAAGGTGCATGTAGAATGCACCTCCAACCCCTCCCATAGCCCCCCCCCCCCTCTTCCACTCGGTCCCCGCTGTATAAGTCAACAAACTGTTTCTTGAACATGTAAACAATTTGAATTTTCATGTAAATAACCCAACCTAACTTTTTTTTTTTTTTTCTTTACTAAGTGTATCTTACAGAAATATGTGGACAATTTCTTTTGAAAAAAAAAAAACCCTGCTGTCACTGAGAATTTATTTACGTGTGATCGGAAAGAATGCCGCACAAACAAAACAACTCGACATAAATTTATATGAAAATATAATTATGCATTATATATGTATTTTAGTTTACAACAGGTTCGTGCATCACTACCAGCAACAGCAGCCAAACAACAACAATAACAGCAACTGACAACAACAACAAATGCTTCAGCTTTCAGCATAATTCTGAGGAGTAGATCATGTTAGGAAAAAGAGAACAAACCGCGTTTTCCATAATGAAGTAGGCTTGCGGCTTCAGTGGCGTGGATGCGAGACAGCCGATGAAACTCTCTTCTGGTGGTGGTCGAAACCACGCTTTAGGACAAAGCAACTCCTAGGGTCGTCGGCTGAACTGAGCCGTTTACAGGAACCCGTCTTCTTAAATGTCCTCTGTCATCACAGACATCCGCGAAACATCCTGCTTTGCCGCACTTCTCTCTTGTACAATTCTCACTCCCAGAGTCGACTTATATCGGTGACTATACTCAGCTGAGACATCCCACAGTAGCGAACTTTAGCGACGTTCGGACAAAATATTCCTATCCCTCCTTTATCTTCGAAGTGTTTTCGAAAAGGCGAAATGCCCGCCGAATGAATCAGATTAGCTCTTAAAACAGTTACATGGACTGACATGTCCTGAACACCGTTTCAAAAAATCCGTTAATACAATGGCCCGTGGTACGAAAATTCTGACTGGAACGCAGCGAATAAATTACGGCCATAGCCGGAAGTCCAAGACAATGAACGTTTCAAGTGTTTGTACCCAGTCTCCGTCAGAGCGTTCAACCAATAAGAAAGGGGAGGGTTAGGAGAAGGGGGGGGGGAGGGAGGTAGGGGGGGGGGGGCACTGACGGGGCACGCGTACTAGTGGACCTATCGTCAATATATCTCTGTTGGAGGTCAGGTGCCGACCAGCGCGTGAAATGTAATTCTGCAAACACCGCATTGTGTTTCCGCCACGACAGTCACGCTAATGTCAACATTAGTGGCCGGTCCGTTTTTCACAAGGCTCTGTGTGTGTGTGTGTGTGTGTGTGTGTGTGTGGTGTGAGGCCACCAACAACTCCAGTGATCAGAAGAGGGTTGGCCAAGTGGTCGTTGTATTGTCCGGAATCACGACCGTAAAGAGGTTAAAGTGACAGTCGAAGACCCCACTATTGATTTATAACAGTTGGTGTGTGTGTGTGTGCTAACGCACTGTCCTGAACCCTTAGTTGAGCTGCGTTGGTAAAGTTCGCATTTTACGGTCCGTTCAGTTAAATCCACTTCAGCCGTTCTTGTTTCTTGGTTTGTTTGCTTGCTTACTTTTTTTTTTTTTAAAGCATTGCTCCATTTAAATGACGTAGCCCTAACCCTAACCCTAACCCTAGTACTAACCCTAAATTTAATCTTATCTCTTGAAAGCCCATGCAAAAACCGAAATTTTACTGGAAATCTTCATGATGATGAGGGAACCCGGGTGGTCGAATGGTAGAGCGTTGGACTTTTAATGCTCGGGTCGTGAGTTCGATCCCGGCTGGAGCCAAATATTTGTGCTGGCTTTTTCATCGTTGCCCCGTCTTTGATATCACCCGTATGTGGTGGAAAAGGACGTTAAATCCCCAAACACCCATCCACCTCATGTTGATGGTGACGCACTATGAGCCCCTTCAAGCCACTATATTATGCAATCTGCACCGGTCTCGGAAGGCTCACGTCTTGTGTACTAGTGGTCTTGAAGTGGCTCCTAATGGTGTGCAGTGGCTTGTTCCGTTTAACCAGTCTTATCATATTGCGGGCAGGGGGTCGTCAGGGTCGGGGTCGGCCTCTTAATAGCTAAGCCATGTGTAATACTAACCCAAACCCTAACCACAGGTGTCGAACTCCATAACTGAGCGCGCCTGCTGCGGTATAGTGCGTCCCGGGCCCTTGGGGTCACAGGTGGCGAATTAAACTAATAGAACCATAGCTGAACTCCACTCCAGTTGTGGAGACGTCTAGACATAGATCATCACAGTAGGCTTAAAGTTGATATCAGTGTTTGCATTCTTCAGGCGGATACAGTTCTTGTGACACCACGACTAAGTACTAAGAAGTATTCTTCAGAGCGGAGTGTCTGTCTGTTAGAAAATTCAGTGCGATGCTGTTGTCTGTATAACAAGCAATGGTTTAGGAGAAGGCAAAGCAGTTCATTATTACCAAAAGAGGCCTTTTACAAGTGCAGCTATACTCTTCTTTGTAACAGTAAATAGTAATACTACTAGTGTAGTGGCTAGCACTTCGGACCATGGACCGGGAGACCCGGGGTTCGAGTCCCAGCCGAGTCAAGCGGGATTTTTCCTACCTAGGTCGGCTCCTACCCAGAGCGGGTTTGCTATGGGCCCAATGTGGAGGCCGTTGCCACACCGCCGAGATTCACCCACTTCATGGGTGCGACTTTGGGGCTGCTTCCCTTGGTATGGCACGTCTTATGATGTGGATGATTACACGGCCGGCACCGCAGGTGCCGTAGTTCCCGGGCACGGTTAACGCCGGACTATTTACGATAGGAAGCGTGGAATGCGGCCCTGTCCCGCAGTGCCAAACCACAAGGACTTCCATAGCATCATCTTACCATCATCCTCATCTCCATCATCATGCATAATAAAAACTGCCCCAGCTTTCGAGCCCTCCGTGGATTCCACCCATTACCTGGGAGGAGCACCACTGGAACTGGCAAAGAGTTGGGGCAAAAAAAAAAAAAGAAGAAAAAAAAACAGAAAAAAAAAGAGTAAATAGTACTGACTTTTCTGGAAGTTCAGAGGGGGGGAAGGGAGTTGGTAAAGGTGAAAGAGGTTATTAAATTAATGATTACAAAAATCGTCGATGTTTCTTTGCTTTGTTTGTAGTTCAGAAAGTGAACATTTGTAATTAATATGGTTTCTGCGTTTAAACGTCTAGCGCTGGAAACTAAAGCTTCGTCGTCATGTGTCTTTCTCATTGCCAGTGTCCTTTGAATCATTTTGGACTGCAGTGTGCTAGAGAATGGAAATACCGACGAAGGCACACTGGGAATAAAATTAATTTTTCTTGTGCGTTATCCTCTATTGAAATATGCTTTGAACCTCTGGTATTGTGCTTTTCCGAATCCGTGTAACTGTGTCTTCTTTTAACAGTTAAAGGTGCAAAGGGACGGCGCGGGTCATACGGTGACCCTTGAGGTGACGGGGTGACCGAGTGTGATGAGATTAAGAAAGCCTGTACAGTACCTACATTCACTTAGTGCCTCTAGCTCTATGGACCCCACTTGACTGTTGTTACTCGGTCATGTTTACATACGGGCACAGCACGCCTCGTCGACGATCTACAAAAGAAAATTTGTTACTACTGGTAAGAAAGAGGTCGGGGGGGGGGGGATATGATAAAGTGATAACAGTCTTTCTGTTTTTACTGGGCCACAGTGCGGGGGAGTGTCTACAGGGTGTGCTGATACATTTTAAAAACACAAACAGCTCATACATCATGGTCACGTCACAGGATAGTCAGGACCTTCACGAGTTGAATACCGTACAGAAACTGGTACATGTGTGGTATCAACCGTCGCGAACTCTCCGGTCGTCGACCGAGAGGCTTCTCCAAATTCCCAAGCGCAACCTGAAATCCTTTGGTGAGCGCTCTTTCAGTTTTGTTGCAACAACCTTTTGGAATTCCCTGCCAGCTCATCTGAGAAATGCGCCCACACTGTCTGTTTTTAAGAGCAATCTTAAAACATCCCTCTTTTGTAAAGCCTTCCAGTAATTTCCCGTGTCAGCAACTAGTCAGTTTCACCAGTGTATGTCTGTCCATCTTTTGTAAAATGTGCGTGAGTGTCGGTGAATGATTGGCGCATTGAGTTTGTTCCAAAGAAATGCGCCTTACAAATGCCATTTAGTAGTAGTAGTAGTAGTAGTAGTATTTATTGTCGGCTATTCCCAGATTCCTCGGCGCACATTTTCGCCTGGTTCGAGACGGCCAAGGGGCCGCGGGGCTTGAGGACGGACAAGCAGTGAAAAACTGCGGCTAAGCACTATATACTAAGTGCTACTTTATGTGCAAACCCTCACCCTGCTATTCAACCTGGTGCGTGCGTGCGACGTATTTTCGTGTTCCAAGCAATCCGACCACAGCCTTATTCTTATTCGAAAGACAAACGTAGGCATTTTAGTGTGCACACCTGATACTGATATTAATTTTATGCGTGCATGTGTAAGGACAAACGTTACTTACCCCCCCCCTCCCCCCCCCAAAAAAAAAGGAAAAAAAAGGGGAAAAAAGGTTATCTGTGAAGCCTGATACTATGGATAGGCTTATTTAAAGGGGTTAATGCTACTATTTTTATGTTCACATATCGTTCTGAGCTGTTTTCGTGGTATCCATCATCACACCACTTAGACACCTGGACAGTGACAGCATCTGTAATGCTGGCACTGAGTCAGCAGAAGCGTACTCGGCGACGCGGTGACCACACTGATCGCTTCAGTGGTGTGACAACAGTCCGGCGTAGAATTTGAATGTTCGCGCGCTCGCGCAAAGTGTAAAAAACATTGTATCGCATTAAGAGCTGTATTAATCATCAAGATAGAGTATTTGGAGCATAGAGGCGCATTCATGAGCGACTGAAACCGTCCCAGAACATAATCTGGCTTAGCAATGACGGAATATAAGCCCGTATAATGTCTTTTACGTGTTACATGCCACTGAGATGCCCGCAGCGTGCATACAAAGTCACATTATTAATACGTGTATCCACATTATACAGCCATTAGTTTGTCCAGTATCGGCGCCAAGACACAGCCAGCTCTTGTTAGCACTGCACATGTGTACGAGTTTTTCATTGGCCCTCGTCAGCACGCGCGCATGTGTATGAGTTTTTCATTGGCCCTCGTCAGACACGCGCGTATGTATGGATTTTTCATTGGCCCAGACAGGAAATGACCGTGTGAGCACGTGCTCCGACTATGCTTGATTGACGAGAGGTCAGTCGATGGCATGCTAATCGATTTCTTGCAGATCAATAACGTTGTCGGCAGAAAGAAAGAAAACGGGTGGCAGACGCCAGTGTTTGCTCTGTAAGGCCGATCTCTTCTCGACCTGAAGTCAAGTAGAATTAAACTCAAGTGAAGTCTGCGTTGGGGAAAATTTATGAGTACATACAGCTTCTTAAATTACTACACTTACAGCATTCGTACCGAGCAATCGCGTCTAAAATGATCGCTGCCTTAAGAAAAAGGTATTCAGAGGATCAGTTTGATTGGTTATTTGGACACCTGCCTTAAGAAAAGGTATTTAGAGTATCAGTTTGATTGGTTACTTGGAGACTGTGCTGTAACTGTAAACTTTTTGTCCGTTTGTTCGCCCCGCCATTTTCTTCAAGGGCGGCAACAAACGATTTTGTCAGAATTTCAAGAGAAGAGGTTGAGGAGAGGCTGCTACGCCTGGACAGTAGATATTCTTCTGTTCTATTCTTGTTTTCTGAAACACTTCTCATAGCTATTCACACGCACGAACGCACGCACGCACGCTGGCACGCACGCACGCACGCACTCTCAAGTACACACACAACACAGTAAGACACACCTGTTCCAAAACAAAAACTTGGCTTTTCATGAAATCGAGTAAACATGACATAATACGTGCGTCTGATGCCGCTCCTCGCAGTCCAATCGTATACATAAAAAAAAAAAAAACATTGAGTTTTGGTTTGAATTTTTTTGTTAATTTCTTGGCGCTCACGCATATAGACGACTTAAGTGCGTGAAGCAGGCGGGTAAACATGAAAAAAAAGCTTGTCTGTCTGTGTTTACACTCTTCCCTGTATTGTGACGGGCCGTATTCACCAAATATAAGTGCCAGCCTTTCCCCAGTACCCACACAGCGCCACAGGCAATCAATTTAACATAAAAGCCTACTTGCTCAACATTAGGCCACTAATAGGTTTACCCACCTATGAAACAACCTAGACGTAAACTTACACGCTCATTGTTCACTAGCAGTTTTCTGGTTGGGCAGTTCTCTTGCTTTTTTCATTCCTGCCACACGCCAAAAGCCGTTTCAGACAATCAGTCCACCCCTGCTCCAACACCCAGCTAAAGACGGCGTGTTCAATCATCCGAATTATTGATCTGTATGGACGCGAAATCAGGCAAGTCACACATTCCTTAACCGGCTTGTCACTGTTGTGCGACAAACCTTAACACCTTCTAGGGGAAACGAGATAGGGGGCTGGACAGATATATTGATTTCAACGGTTTCTCGGTCACGGAACAATTCGTCAGTTCGGCTCAGTGTGGGAGGTTCCCACTGAACGTAAGATACCGAAATATGCCGGGTACAAAGCTGGAAGGAATGCGTTCTGTATAACAAACTTTCAAAGGTATATTTTGGTCACACAAATGACTTTTCGATGTTGCTTGTAGATCCACAAAAAGAAGGCTCTCGCTGTGCGTAAGATATCGAAATACGCGTAGAAAGAGGTAGGGAACATAACAATAAAACAATCTAAATGTATTTATGTTTGTAAATAACGGTTCAAAGTAAGAGCAACAGTCGTCGAATTTCCTCGCCACGGTGGACAATATTAAATAATATCAATAATAATAATGAATAGTACTTATCTAGCGCTTAAAAATTCACAGGAAAGCAACTCATAGCGACACACACACACACACACACACACACACACACACACACACACACACACACACACACACACACACACACACACACACACACACACACACACACACACTGACATGCACACCCCGGCAGATGCAGATAATTGCTAAGTGTGAAAGGCTTGACGGAAGAGGTAGGTTTTCAGGTTTGATTTTGAACTGGGACAGTGTGGGAAGTTCACGAATTTCGACAATATTCAGGAAGAATGTCCTATAGTTTATATTTTATTGCCACCCAGGACATTTTTCCTATTATAGGTCCTACGGATATGAAACTCTGTACTAATAACGGGCATGACTGAACTGCCTTAAATGAATCGCCCGCGTCTTTCGAACATTGCAACAGCACCAACAGCAACACGGTCGTAAGACACACTGCCACAGAGAGATCGATAGATAGATAGATAGAGAGAGAGAGAGAGAGAGAGACTGACTGACTGACTGACTGACACTTTATTTTTCAAGGATGAGATAATAGACGCACAGGTCTCTCTTACTATCTGTACTAGCTACACTAATAAACATACAAAATGCATCATCGTCAGAGAGAGAGGGAGATGAGTGGGTGTTCGGGAGTTTAACGTCCATTCCCACCACGTAGGGGTGATATCAAAGACGGGGCAACGAGAAAAAGCCCAGCACAAATGTTTGGCATCAGCCGGGATTCGAACTCATTGACAGTCCGACCTCTACCATTCGGCCATCCCGGCTCCCCAGAGAAAGAAATCTTTATTTTATAACAGCAGAAGTCACAGGCATATTCATACAAATTTAAAAGCTTGCCGTTGCTACACAACATGAACTACGTCTACTATCATTTAAAGATAATATGAGTGTGAGGAGGGAGAGAGAGATAGAGAGGGAGGGAGAGGGGGAGAGAGAGAGAGAGAGAGAGAGAGAGAGAGAGAGAGAGAGAGAGAGAGAGAGACTTTGACTCTGACTTTGACTTTTGACTTTGATGCTTTATTTAACAACGGTATAAGATGTTGGTTACAATAACCAATTATCAAACTTGCCGTTGAACACTAAACTACGAGTTACGTACAACATAATGGTATTATAAAAGCACAACAGAATTAAAAAGATTAAAAAACAAACAAACAAACAAACATAAAAAGATAAGAAAAATTGAGCAAAGCAATCAAGCTATGAGATACACGATTAATTGAAAACAACAACAGGAGGACATAGTGATCGGCAGCACAAATCACCCAGTCTTTCATTCATTTAAATGTATTGTAGCCACTGCCGAGAGAGAGAGAGAGAGAGCTAGCTAACTGTATACAATAACGGCACAGCCGCCAAATCCCTCATGATTAGTGTACAAAGAAGGGTTTGTATCGGCCAGGCCCCGGTCGAGCCTCGGCAAACCAGAACGATTAACAGGACTGGTTATTTAAGACATGATAGGAGATCAAAGTATCAGGCGACGCTTTATCTGGGGCTGGGGGAGGGGAATTAGCGAGCAAATGTTCACCTGGGCCGGTCACTGGGGCCGCACGCAGGAAAAGGTGCTTTGGACATCTCCCCCCCCCCCCAAAAAAAAAGGGGGGGGGGGAGGGGGAGGGAGAAGACAAAAAAAAAAATGCAAATCAAAATTCCGAAACTTAAATAGTTGAGCTGGCCCTTTGCACCACGTGACTGTAATGTGTTGTTGTCCGGCTTTTGTTTGAGAGAATTCGTGTGGTTCGTGTAAGTGTGCGTGCTTCCAGACGCAAAATGCGCCATTTGCCTTATACTATATACCAATAATAATAATAAGTAGTAGTAGTAGTAGTAGTAGTAGTAATAGTAGCAATAGTACTATTATAAGGAGGACATAGTGATCGGCAGCACAAATCACCCAAGTCTTTAATTCATTTAAATGTATTGACGCCACTGCCTAGGGCACTCTGGGGTGACAGGTAATGAGAGAGCAGACACTCTCTCCGGTCGGGCAAGCATTACGGATGGCCTGCGCTTAGGAAGATCAGAAGTGATAAGGAGTCCGAGACGCACGTTGCATGGGCAAAGCCTCAGTCATTACAGTGACTGCTGGCGTAAGGACACAAACTGACCGTGGGATCATGTTTGGTGTTTATTTGGGGTACCCTGTTTAGTGAGTGTGCTAGTTTGTAGTGATTTTTTTTGTCATGAAGAAGCGTGATTTTCGTGATTTTTGTGTTATGTAGGTCAAGGTGCATGGCAGGCGGTCACAAAAAGAGGCACGCTGCCAGTGAAGCTGGAACTTCTTGCACAATGGTGGGACACAAGTGAGGCAAGCGGATTTGCGTGAACTGCCTCTCTGGCCAAAACAGAAAATAGACGTGCATTACTCCAGTGAGGCCTGAACGGAAAGGAGGCATTCGATTTTTTTTAAACCCCTGTCAGGTGCGTGCCTTTGAATGGTAGTTCATGGTACATGTAGTAATTGTTTCTACACAGCATTTTTAGGGGTGACTATGATGTGTGAGGCTAACAGGGAATATATATAGGCATTTTGAGGCCCTGTGTATTTGTGTCCTTCACCCTGCGTGAGCAAAGCCTCGGTCATCATTACAAGGATTATACCATAGGCCGCCCACAGGGCGAATGTGTGCAAAGAGACAGTGACAGACGATCGACTCTAAAAGGTCTCGACAGGGCCCGTGTGAACCAAACCAACATTGAAACGGTCTCAAAGACGGCACAGGGAAAATTACGGCATGTCAAGGACTCGTCAGATTTGAACATGGCCTTACAGTAGGACCGGTCCTAACCCCTACCCCAGCTACATGCAGCTGAGATTATCGTGATCCTAGTCTTGTGCGGACGGGCCAGGGCGCCCGGCTTATCAAGCGCTCCTCTGACAAATGACCAGAAACAATTCCACACGCAACCGGGCAATAATCGCCGACAGCTGATTAACCGCCGATACGCCAAACTGCCGGCCCTCCGGTATGCCAAAACTCTAGAAAGACGTACAATGGTATACTGTACACTGTTGGAGGAGCGGGCATTATATTAGTTTTGGGTGCTGGGTGTTGGGTGTTGATTGTTCGATTGTTTGAGGGTTTAACGTCTTTTTTTTCCCCCACCACAAAACAAAGACTGGGCAACGAGGAAAAGGCCAGCAGAAATACTTGGCCCTAGCCGCTTTTTCAAGGTAAATGTACGGTAAAATAAAACAGGTAGTGTTGGATTTTCTGTAGTCTTCTTCTAGGCTTGCTTGTAGACCTTGCTGGCCGTTTTCTCGTTGCCCCGTCATAGAGGGGGAGCCGGGGTGGCCGAATGGTAAAACGTTGGACTTCTAATGCTCGGCTCGTGAGTTCGTATCCCGGCTGGGGCCAAATATTTGTGCTGGCTTTTTCATCGTTGCCCCGTTTGATATCACCTGTATGTGGTGGAAAAGGACGTTAAGCTCCCAAACACCCACGCACACACCCGCCCCGTCTTTGATATCACCCGTATGTGGTAGAAAAGAACGTTAAACCCTCAACATCCCCCCCCCTCCCCGTCTCTCTATCTCTCTCACTCTCGTAGTTACACACACACACACACACACACACACACACACACACACACGCGCGCGCGCGCGCGCGCAGAGAGAGAGAGAGAGAGAGCATGGGGTTGGGGTGGGGTGGGTGTTTGAGGGTTTAACGTCCTTTTCCACCACATACGGGTGATATCAAATACGGATGTTTAGCACTTTCGCATCGATATAAACATCAGCATGGACTGTTGATTTTCTTCTTCAGACGAAACAAAACCTGTAACATTGCTCGCGATACCTGCGTCCCTGGTGCTTGCAAGTGTTTAGTCCGTTACCAGGAGTAACCGGCTCCGGTAAAACAATGAAACAATGGTGTTAGGAAAAAAAATCAAGAAGTGCCAGCACAAAGAAAAACTGTTCCTAACGTCCGGCGTTTGCTTTCAATGTTTGCTTTCAGCCATGTGTACGCGTTGTGGAATTGTCCTTCTCACGGTTTATTTGAAACGGTCGATATTTTTTGTCGATTGTCGCTAAGGTTCATTGAGAACTCGGCACCTATTGAAATAAGGGTGACGTGGAAGGACGTTGTAAACATGTATTCAGCATCGCTTGCACTTGATATTGAAGCAAAAGACATACAGAGATATACAAAAACGGTTAAACTTTCTGTTTGTCAGACTTCACTGGCAAGTTCAAGTTCTAGAATGTTGATTGTGCCGTATCAATAGAGTCTCAATTTTAACTATGAGCGCAAGATCGGAGTGTACTCCAATTCTTTCTAAAAATATAAATTTCTCTTTAAAGGACCCTCTAGTCAAAACGAAAAAGCAGAAAAAAGGCTGTGAGAATCACAGACGAGAAACTTAACACACGTATTTCTCAAAGGGCTCAAACAAAAACGCCCTCCAAATTGCAAAATGTGACAAAGCAGTTTGCAGAGCCTGTATAATTATATGCACAGAAATATTCATCCAGTATTAACTAATTTTGAAGTACCTAGTTCGGCAACAAAGCTACAGTTTTATGCTAATGTATTATTTTGAAGTTACATGTGTCTATCAGGCTGGGGAATTGTTGAAGAAAAAAAAAAAGACTGAAACCTAGGCCAGGGTGCAGCGGTAGCACACTACTGTAGGACCACGGGGGCAACGCCCCACTTAAGAAAAACAAATGTTAGCATTTTTAAAGGCATTTAGTAGCCTCTACTGGCACCCAGAAGTTAAATTTATACTGCCTTGGTACTGATATGCAAGCCTTCAAAACTGAAGTCCCATATACTCTTGCATGTATCATGATACGTGTGCAACCCTTTTCCCCTTCCTTTTTACGGCTGAAACTTGGATTTTTTTCTGAAAGGATAGGAAATTTGACTGAAAATTGCCAAAGGACTGACAATTCCCCAGCCTGGTCTATAAATAAGGCTGTCTACACCACAGATTCCTGAACTACGTTTCTCATGATTCACGGAGTTATTGAAAGGAGAGACGGTAACTGAAAAGCCTCCTTGACACCAAAACTGGTTGTTTCAAAGGACCCAACAAAACAGACCACAGACGTTGTTGACACCGGCCGTTTTTCCCCGATGACGATAGATCGGTTCGTGTGACCTGTCTTGACCCAGAGAAGACGAGTGCAACAACCGCTCAATACAGCAGACGAGAGTTCGGAAACACTCTTTCCCGGGCCCAATATCATTTCATGATTTTCACAAAGAAGCCGCCGACCTTGTAATTGAACCAAGTTGCGACAAAACGCGTACTGTCCCCAGACAGTACTTTACCGTCATCTCGAAAAATGGTCTAAGCGTCATGTTTTCCAATAAGCACCTAGTCCCTTTTTTACCGAACGCGATAGAAATTTTTGTCGCAGACCGAGATATTCACATAATAGCGCGGGGTCTCGGGAGAAGCAATAATCCGTATTCAGCTTTATATTCTTCAGGTCAGAATATTCATAAGGATTTTCGCATGTATTTCATACACAGGTGGCCTGGCTGAAAGATCTGATCTTGAACTACAGACGCGTGTGGAATGGGGTTTTGGATTTTTTTCTCACTCACTTTTTTTAAAAAACTCAATCCTTGCACCAACAGAAGAAGGTTATCTAGTGTAGAATATGAAATCTGAAACTTGTTCAGCTTTTATTCAACTTTTACTTCAAGGGTCCTGCAGTAATAATTATCAAGGTATGTATGCAGCGCTGTACCCTGTCATGATAAGGCAGTTGTAGCGATTTTGTTACGAAACATAATGATATTAAAACTTATTACAATGGTGCAAGGACGGACTGAGTATTGCCACGAGGCCTTCAGGCTACACCACTTTCTGCCATTTCGGTTCTACGTACATTGGACGACGCCCATATATTCATTATCTTTTTATATTCACCTTTCGTGTTTTCTAAAGAATATACTCAATAAAACCCACTGTGAATTTTGTAACTCCGGGTGACCCTGGCCTCTCGTTTGTCCTTTAAGGCCGCCGGTGCTTTTAAGCGTGAAGATAGTACGTCACAAAAATATAGAAACTACGCACAAATAAGCAAAAAAACGAGCATTATCTCTCCGTTTCAAAGATCCAGCCGTCTCCTTTATCTTTTTTTTACACGTCTCGTCTTGCACACGTGTTGACAAGTTGTGACAAGCGAATACACAGAAGGGAACACTCCTAGAACCGTGTTATGATAACCGCACCCTGCTCATCTGTGACAGTGACTTTTCACGGAGATCAAAATTGTGTGCATGACTGCATTAGCACAAACATAAATGATATCGCCCGGGATTAGTCATAACCTGTTGATTTTTCCATACCCTGGCGCACTCAGCCATGCATCTGTCACGAGATTTTGAGCCATCACACCCGGTCAATTCGAATTTAAAATCGGTATGTACATAGCAATATGTGGGAATCTCAATCTCGGCCCGTATGTAAAACTCGAGGTTATTTTAACCCACGGCTACGGGCCTAACCCAGACTAGGACAAAAGAAACCCCAAAACAAAATTAAATAAAAAAGGAAGCGAAGAAAGAAAGACAAAAATCCTTCTAGAACGCCATAGGCACCTTGCTGGAATGGACCCACTTCCTGATTTAAAACCAAAAACAACAGATAATTTCACCCTAGAGCTAGTTTAGTTCGAAGTTAGACTCTAACCCGGGGCTAAACTCCCTAACCCCGACTTTTACATGCGGGCCCTGACGTGTAACTGTTGACATCATATATACGTTAATCGTTTGAAAAACAACGTTGGAAGCCCCTTTTCCACTGACTACGCATGTCTTGAGCTCCATAAACCTTCCTTAACTGGCAGAAAATATTAACTCTCTTCCTTCCTTCCTGTATTTTTCCTATTGACTCCCGGGGAGCCTGAAGAGCTGAGCGGACAGAGCGTTGGACTTTTAATGTGTGGGTCGTGAGTTCGAATCCCCGTTGGGAGACGGATATTCATGTTAACTTTTTCCTCGTTGCCGCGTCTTTGATATCACCCGCATGTGGTGGAAAACGACATTAAACCACTACAATCAGCACGAGTTTGGACTCCTTCGAACCTAGTAGGAACAAGAGACACTGAGAAGCATGGTAACTTCATGAGTTTTCTCCCTTTCGTATTTACCCCGGCAGGGATACCTTCCTAATTGTTTTTGTTTTGGTCATTGCTACATTGGTGAGAATGGCAAATTACATGGGTACCGCTTTCATGAAATACCGGTATTTTTAGTACACCTACTTACTTAGGCCCCTGGCTCCACGTGGAGCATAGGCCATCGACAACCCTTCGCCATCGCACTCTGTTCTGGGCTATTCTTGCCACTCCAGTCCAGTTGGTCCCCTGCTTATATAACTCTGCCTCAGTGTCCCGCCTCCAGCTGTTGCGAGGCCGGCCTCTCTTCCTTTTCCCCTGTGGGTTCCATGTCAGGGCTTGGCGTGTGGTGCTTCTTCATCTCTCTTGCTACTTGTATGGTCCTTCCTACTTCATACATTGTCCTGATGTTCCATGTGGCTACTCTCGTTGTTGTCCTGGGTGTTAGAAGGGGGGTCGGCCTTGCAGCTTCCTTTCGGCTTTCACTGCAATGCGTCATAGGTCTCCGGGATGGAGACCCTTCCTCGCCCAGGTGAATGTTTTGGTTTGTTGCTGTCGATGCTTCTGTAACTTTTATGTTTTTTACAGGTAGGGCTGTTAACCCTACGCAAACCCGTTTAGCCTCTTGGAGAGGTGGTCCACATTCGTCTGACCTCTACCCTTCGACCTGTCCAGCTTGGGTGACCCTGCCAGGAGCACGTGCTCCCGCTGGCGAAGCGCTCTGGGTCATTGAGGTACACAAGCCACTACCCCACGACAAGGGTTGGACCATGTAGGGAGTACACCTACGCCCAGGTGTATCTCTAGAAGAAAAGCGCGGGAAGATTTTTTTTTTTTTTTTTTTTTGCTGCGCCAACTCTGCCAGTTCCAGTGGTATTCCTCACTGGTAATGGGCGGAATCCACGGAGGGCTCTGAAGCTGGGGGCAGTTTTTTTATTATGCATGATGAGGAGATGAGGGTGATGATGGTAAGATGATGCTATGGTGGTCCGTGTAGTTTGGGACTATATTTCGGTATATGTATGTAATATATAATATATATGTAATATTTCGAATATTTTCTTGCAAGGACATGAGAGGAGACGCTGTTGACGTGACCTATCAAGAGACGGGTTTAAGAGGTGAATCGGTGCGTCGGTCAAATTAACGATCGGCTGTAAACGGGTGAAGCTGTTTTCACACCATACAAGCAGCTACATTTATTGCCCCATCCACACTGCACTGGTTGACAGGTGATCTCTGTCTCACGCGTCAAGCCGAGCGGTTTCGTACCTGGTACTACAGGTATGTTCTGCACTCGATGAACAGGCGTACTTCTACAAAGAGAACGCTGTCTGATTTTACTTTTCTTTTCATTGTGTACTGTAAGTTTTTTGGTTTTGTTTTTTTTGGATGGGGGGGGGGGGGAGGGTTTTTTTTTCATTACTATTTATTTTGGAGGGTTTTGTTTTTGTCTTTGAATTGTGACATTGTTGTTTTGTTTTGTTTTGTTTTGTACTACGTTCATGTGTCTTTTTTTGTAAAATATGCTAAAAAAAAAAAAAAAAATAATAGAAAGAGAACTTTCTTTTTTCTGTTTTTTTTTCTTTCTTTTTGGATAGACACCTCTCTCCCTCTCTTATCTAGAAAGAAGAATGGCTTTATTTTCTTTGTGTTACATCTCCTCCACCTGGCCCCTCCACAACCACCACCAACACCCCCCCCCCTCTCCCCCCATCCCCCGTCCCTCCTCGCTGAAAACACTGCACCTTATACCACTGAATGCCTATTCTCATTTGCGAATGCTCACGACCCTTGTTGATAAAATCGATAGCCAAAGAATACAGTTAGCACGACCGCCACTGGAGGGTTGTCTTACCCTCACGAGGGGGCTAATGCTACCATCTCTACACTCACAGATCGTTTGGAGATGCTGTCGTGGTATTCGTCATCACATCATTTAGACACCTGGATCCGTATGTAAAAGTCGAGGTTAATTTCACCCACGGCTACGGGCCTAAACCAGACTAGGACAAAAGAAACCCAAAAGCAAAATTAAATACAAAAGGAAGCGAGGAGAGGAAGAAAAAAAATCCTTCTATAACGACTTAGGCACCTTGCTGGAATTGGACCCGCTTCCTAATTAAAAACACACACACACACACACACACACACACACACACACACACACACACACACACACACACACACACACACAGAGAGAAAATTTAACCCTAGAGCTAGTTTAGTTCGAGGTTAGACTATAACCCTGGGCTAAAACCCCTAACCTCGACTTCTACATGCGGAGCCTAGACACTGACAGCGTCTGTAAAGCTGGCACTGAGCCAGCAGAAGCGTACTCGATGACGCGGCGATCACACTGAGCGCTCCAGTAGTGTAACAACATTCGTAGAATTTGAATATTCGACCGCTCACGCAAAGTGCATCAAGACCTGTGCTAATCATCCAGATAGAGCATTTCGAGCGTACAGGCGCACTCACGAGCGAAACTGTTCCAAAGCATAAGTTGGCTTAGTAAAGATGGAATTAGCCCGTTTAACTGACAGTCACACCGGCCTCTCCCCTATTCACAACTCCTGACTTACCTCCTCCCTTCCCCCCCCCCTCCCTCCCACCCTCTCGAACGATTATGAATTCCAGTCCCAGTAAACACTCATTTTGACTTGTGTAAATACACAACACTACATGCTGGGAGACGACGGCCTTTTCGAAGCCCTTGAAAACTGAGAGGTTTGTTTTTGAAAGGTTCTTCTCATACTGAGAGGTTATGCACTGACAGGTCACACAGTGTTTAAGTTCGATAACCTTTGGTTTGCTTTGAAAAGCACGAAGTGTATTTATTTCTCGCGTGTTCTTCAAAATCAAACATTACGCAATTACGCAAGATAAAAAAAAAATCCTTAGCTAATATACTGTTGATTCACTATCCATTAATCTGCGCCATTTGAATATATTCTTGACACCCCCCCCCCCCCCAGCCCTCCTTTCTTGCAAGAGAAGGTTGGGTGTTGAGAGTTTAACATCCTTTTCCACCACGCATGGGTGATATCAAAGACGGGGCAACGAGAAAAGGGCCAGCACAAATATTTGGCCCGTGACGCCGGGATTCGAACTCACGACCCGAGCATTGAAACTACAACGCTCTACCATTCGGATATTCCCAGCTCCCCCCCCCCCCCCCCCCCGCCCCTTACCAAGAGAAGACACACATGGAAATTATAAGAAGTTTCTAATCAAAGCTTGACTTCACCGCCTGCCGAGGCCTGTCCCTAAACGTAGTATCCTACCCAAAACGCGCAGTATTCTTTTCATTATTGTGGTGTGTTGGCGCCTTCCAAGGTGTTTTCAGGACTTGACGGTGAAGAGGTGAGCGGTGATCTAATAGGTAGCGCGTCGGATTTAGCCGCTGCGCTACTGAACGGCCGTCACCAATGTCATGGCGATGAAGCGTGGGTTCGAGCCCAGGTCGAGTTTGTGATATGTGATACACCCTGTACCGGTTTTGCCTGTCTACCGGGCTGCTCATCGGGGGTTTCTCTCCGGGTTATCCGGCTTTCCTCTACCAGCAAAATTGTAAAAAAAGAAAAAGAAAAAAAAAAGGATAGGTATTGGGTGGCGCTGCACCGCGGCGACGCGCTTCCCTCGGGGGAAGCAGCCCGAATTTCCCGAAAGGGATAATGAAGTAGTAAAAAAAAAAATGTATTTTTGCTCAGCTGTGACATGGCTGCGTTTCCTGATTGACGACGCTCACGATCACTTACGCATTATATGGAGGAAAATTTATCGCTCAGGGAGAAGTCAGACAATCGATCTAATTCGTGATTGATAGAACCAAGGCACAACGTTTTCTACAAAAAGGCCTAATCGCCTGTTAAATATATGCCGCTTAGAGCCTTTATTTCCAGATGAAGTTAGAGGTCCTAAGACTACGCCTACTGGCTTGTAGTTGTCGTTTTCCGAGTGTGAACATTTCTTTGCTGTGTTCTATTTGCGTGCTACGCTGATCAGTTTGCAACCGCCACTAGCGTTTAATCAGCCGTGGGTTACGATCTTATTAAAACTTCCTGGGTAATAACAGGGATACACACACACACACACACACACACACACACACACACACACACACACACACACACACACATGTAGCCTATGCTTAATAATCCAGCCGATGGCGTCTTGTTTTCGTGGCGCTTGTATTGGCAGTCATTGTTCAGCCAGACAGTTAGGGACAGTTTTCCCAAGAACCAAGACCTTTGATTTCGGTGAATCCGGATGATCTGGGTGGATAGTGTGTAAGCAACGGTAAGGTGCATATCCGGACTGGTCACTAAAGCCCTCCATGGACGTTTCTCAGTGTATAAATATAGAGAGGGTAATCCTCGATCTACTGCGACGTGTATTACACCACCAGTGCTGAGCTGTTGAAAACGCTGACACGGACAGTACAGACGCCGACTTGAAGTAAAAAGATTCAAAGATTTTATTCCTTTCTTTCCGTTTGGGTATGGAGGAATGTCCAAATACAAATACGAAAATACAAAACAAATAGTTTTCCGATGACAACCTCTAACATTCTCCCACCCCCACCTTCTCCCCCCCCCCCAAAAAAAAAAAAAAAAAAAAAAAATCTTAATGTTCATCAGCCCCCCCCCCCCCCCCTCCCAAACGTAAATTGTCCAACTCCCCTGCCGGGAAAAATTCCTGGATTCTTTACTAATTAAAAAGAAGGAAAGCAAAGTTGATCAAACCAAAGTTTTGGTTAAACTCAGCCTGCTTCAAGTAAGACACAAAACGAATGTTTAATTCTCCTTGAAGAATAAACGCCCTTGTTATAACGTTTGTTTATGAACACCTACCCGCATGACTTTGGCTCGTGTTTCCACCATAGGAGAGTGTGTCTTCCTGTCTTCGATTGCGCCTGTATCCTTGTCACCGGAATTTGCGTCCACACTTTGATTCCGTCTTCTTTTTTTGTCAGTCCTGTTGTACCCAGAACACTCCTTGGTGTTTCGTAGAAGGATATCCAATCAGCCAGTTGTTTCTGCCATTCCCGTGTGCGTCTCGCAGGAGACTGACCAGTCAATATTGTTTGTAACTACTATGCCCGTAGTCCAATCATTTGACTGCAGAAGGTCAGTTTAGCCTTTCGTTGGAGACACAGACTTCTGTGCTTTTCGTGTCTCGTTGTGACACAAACCACTTGCCCGTAGTCCAATAATTTGACTGCAGGATGTTTTAGACTGTTGTTAGGAACACAGCCCGTAGTCCTTTTTTTTTTCTTTTTTTTTTTTGACTGCGGGTTTTAGTCTCTCGCTCTGGACACGAACCACTGTCCCCGAAGTCCAGTAATTTTGACTGCAGAAGGCTGAAGTCTCCCGTTGTGGACACGAATTACTGTGCCCGTAGTCCAATTATTTGACTGCAGAAGGTTTTAAACCTCTCTTCAGTTGTGGACACGAACTACTGTCCCCGTAGTCCAAATGTTTGACTGCAGGAGCTTTAAGCCGCTTGTTGTTGGCATGAATTACTATGCCCGTAGTCCAACAGTTTGATCGTAGAAAGGTGCTCGCACGAACTCCTGTCCCCGCAGTCCAATTATTTTGACAGCAGAAGTTTTTAGAATCGCGCTGTGGACACGAACTACTAGTGCCCGTAGCTGCGAGTGAACTTGAACGGTTCAAGCTACAACGCGGGCAAAAAAAATGAATGCTCTCAGAGAAGATCGACAGGTCAATACGGGTCTCATCGTCAACGCTGATTGGTCCGTTTGTACTATAGCGCGTGCCGCCCGCTGTACAACATGTATGTAACGGTGTGGCACTCTCCGTGCGGTCCCCACTGAGCTTTTCACTTCAGCGGAGAACGGCCCGTCGATCATTCGGGCAATTTGATGATCGGAGATCGAGTTCTCTGAGCGCGTGACCCCCCAAGCTACACAGTCAGTACTGATTCTCATCCGTCATGGTACTCTACCGCACCGTTCTCTGTCTCAGTCCGTCGGAAGCTGTAACAGTGATGTCCGTGTGTGTTCGCTCCGCTGTTTTCTTGAAAGGAGGCAACAAACGATTTTGTCAGAAATTCAAGAGAAGTAGTTAAGAGAGAGGTTGTTATGCCTAGAGATACTTCTGTTTTCTTGTCTGTCTGTCTGTCTGTCTGTCTGTCTGTCTCTCTCTCTCTCTCTCTCTCTCTCTCTCTCTCTCTCTCTCTCTCTCTCTCTCTCTCTATATATATATATATTGGTACTATTTAGAAACTCACTTTCATTGTATGGACGTATGTCTGATCAATAAAATAACTGAGTCTAACTTGAGACTGACTCTCTCTCTCTCTCTCTCTCTCGCACGCACACACACACAGACACACTGTGACACAGACACACTGTCACACACACACACACACACACACACACACACACACACACACTCTGTCACACACACACACACACACACACACACACACACACACACACACACACACACACTGCGACACACCACACACACACACACACACACACACACACACACACACACGCATCCAACACTTTGACATTTCAGTTCGACTACCGATACGAATATGCAGGCGAGTGATTGGACTTTTCATCTGGACCTTTGGAAATTGAAAAGTCGTGTAGCGGGATCTTATCGTGAAGCATTGGTCTGTAGTTACGGGGCGCCTGGCGTGGAGTTTTGGTCGAGGCCAGACAAAACAAACACAGCACAGTCTGCTCCACTGTAGGGACGGATCAGCCTGCTCTTGTCTTCAGCGCTCTAAGGCCGGGCTCCTCCTGTCCCGGGCAACCGGTGAACCACCCACTCGTACATGTCTCCAAGTTAATCCCTGATCTCGTCGTGAGAGACAAATTTATTCACAACACAAACATGCTTTTTATTGTGTTTGTTGTTGTTTCTGTGTAGGCGCAGCCCTCTCCCCTCCGCCCCCCCCCCCCCTACACACACGCGCACACCCGTTCGCCACTCATACAGTTCTCCAAGTTAATCCCTCAACTCGACGGTAGAGACAAATATGCTCACAACACAAACATGCTTTCATTGTATTTGTTCTTGCCCCCCCCCCCTTCCTTTCCGCCACTCATACATGTCTCCAAGTTAATCCTTGAACTCGACGGGAAAGACAAATTTGTTCACAACAACAACAAAAAACATGTTTAAAAAATATTTCTTGGTGGTTTTGTGCAATTGTGTGGTGGTGGTGGTGGTTGTTTTGCGGGGGAGGGGGGGGGGCTCTAATGCGAAATCCATGAGCCTGGATACTAATTACCTTATTATCTAAACAAACAAGCAAACAAACAAACAAAAAATACGAACAAAACCCACCGTCTGACTCGTTTAATGTTGGTCAAGTTGTTTGCTTCGCAAGCTTTGTAGTAATCATTTCATACAGTTTGGGTCTGCCGGTTAAGCTATAAAGTGGTAGGCTATCTTCTACACATTGCTTTCTGTTTTGTCACCTGCAGGACTTTAGCCTGAATACATCAGAACAGAAACTTTTCCTGCATCGTTAATCCGGCCTGTATGCTCTTTGGCAATTTCACGGTTTGAGCGACAGAGGAAAAACATAACACACTTTACACGCTAATCCGCCATTCCACTTCACTACTGAATCGACGGTTCTGTTTTGACAGCTTTGTCATGGACCCATCCCGAACATGGCCATACTAACTTGACATACAGGTCTTTATGAAACAGCCTTGGTGTATGGTAATCCAGCATTTCATGGGAGCATGGACATGCATTTCGTACGGTGCACGAGTATCTCAAGTTTTTGACTCTTTTTTTCCGTTTTGGGCCCTGTACTATGATGTGAAAATCAGGCAAGATTAAAGCCGGCTCTTAACTGGGCACTGCGGAGCGCCACAGTGCTGTCCACAGTTGTGACACAGGTGTGATTTTGGGGGTGTCCGCCGCTGTGGCGTCATCACAGCAACCCGGATTTCAAATAGCCACAGCTGTGACTGTGGTTTCCACAACGGATTCTGACTGGCTGTGCTACGTCACTCGGCGCGCAAACATGGCGGACAGTGCATCTTCAATCGGTTTGTCACCGAGCACAGCGCTGTGTTCAGTTTTGTAGTTAGTAGACACACCGAGCGCAACGACTGTGATGTGCACATGTGTGTTTCGCGCGCTGTGCCCACTGAGTTAAAAGCAGGCTTAACAGTTCCTTGACGGCCTTTATTGCAGCAAACACCAGAGTTATATCAAAATGCAACGCTCCCACTAAGCCAAATTTAAATCCGCGCAGAATTGAAGTAATTACGATGTTTGTAGTGGTGCCACTGGCGCACAACCCCGAACTTCATGTTGGAATTGAGTTAAACTGTTGCACGAACAACTTCAGTAACAGTACAGTGTCAGCATGTACACGCGTTGTGGGCACATCAATACTTGTACACGCGTTGTGGGCACATCAATACTGACGCAACAAAGAAAAGGATGCCTACTCAAATTACGAACAACAACAAAAAAAACCTTCTCCCGATTTCGGTCTTTCGCAAAAAAAAATAGGGCCAGCAGGTGGGGAAAACCTTTTTTTTTTCTCACCTGGAGGCCGGCATCCTAACCCCTGTAGTTAAATGCAGCAGTAGTGCTGCCCTACTGAATCAAGCAGGGACAAAGGGGAATCACTACGCGCCGGCTGCAGTTTTTTTTTCTGATTGTTGCTGTTGATGGTTTTGTTTTTGTTGTTGTTGGTTTTGGTTTTGGTGTTGATGGTTCCGTTTTTGTTGTTGTCGTCGTCGTCGTCGTTGTTGTTGTTGCATGTGTTTTTGAACTGGTTTGAGTCTCGGGAAAACGTCTCAAGGGTAGGAGCCATAATACGATCGGTGCTGAAAGAAGAAAAAGACTGCTTTGTTGAAGTGAAAAGGGGGCTTGTGGCGGAGTGGGGCGTGGCAGCTAAGTATTTTCGCGAGACTCTGTAGCAGTGTTCTGTCGTGTATTGCAAGTGTCCATGACATTTAAGGTTGTCACAATGAGAACTGTAGGCCCAGTCTTGATAATATACTCATGTTTTTCGTCCCACAATGACGCAAGACGTCAGTACAGGCGGGGGGGGGGGGGGGGAGGGGGATGACATCAGAGAAAATAGGAGCCGGTAACAGCAAACGCTACTGCCGGGTCATATAAATCTTTGGAACTGAACCACGGGGTGTAGTCAGTATAGACGCGAGTGTTTCAGGTGCCACTGCTCTTCAAAAGTTTCGACGATGGTTGCTCTCAGGTAATAATGATCAGGGTTGCACATTTTCCACAGCTTCTACAGGACAAAGTGTCCTGGAAACAGCAAAGTGATAGGACACAGTGTCCTGGCCACTTAGTGGCAATAACAATTTTAATAGGACAAATGTCCGCTTGAGGTGGGAAAAATAGGACATTTGAAATTTTTACAGGTCAGTGTCCTGGGACCGACTTAAATGTGCAACCCTGAATGATAATACTAATAATGGGTATTTAAGGGACGCCCTCCCTCCCGCAGGAGCTCAGGGCGCCTTTCAGTCGACACGCGCTCACTCACACAGAAACACACGCAACATTCCTCCTCACATACATTTAACCACAAACACATAATGTGCAGCATCATACAAGGCCTCCGCGGCTGCCCTAGCACACACACACACACACACACACACACACACACACACACACACACACACACGCACGCACACACACACACACACACACACACACACACACACACACACACACACCACACACACACACACACACGACCAGCAAGATGATGATGTGGCAACATCTACTTGTTGAGATCAGTGAAGAGGTGAGATTTCAGATTTTGCTTGAAGGATGGTTTTGTATCTGCATATCTGACCGATGCTGGGAGATCATTCCAACAAGTCGGACGTGAAGCCGTATGTTTGAAATATGAGCATGCACGTACGTCTTTTCGTTGTAGCAGGGTGGGGGTGGGTATTTGGGAGTGTAACGTCCTTTTCCACCACGTAAGGGTGATATCAAAGACGGTGCGACGAGAAAAAGGCCAGCACAAATATTTGGCCCCAGCCGGGATTCGAACTCACGACCGGAGCATTGAGAGTTCAACGCTCTACCACTCGGCTATCTCGGCCCCCTTCATTGTAGCAATGTGTTAGTCAAAGTCGTTGTCTGGTTAATAAACAGCACCTCTCATAGTTCCACACCGCCAAACTGAAGCCTGTTGGAAACACTCGGTGCTGGTCAAATTTTGAAAAATGGAAACACTCGGTGCGACCGTTTGGAAACACTCTGTCCTGGCCGGGTGTTACTATTTGGATCGTAACAGCACCGGAACGCTTGCTTCCATTTTTTTTACACCCCGCGTGACCCCGATAGCGTTAGGGTCCGATGACTGAACGCACAATCAGCCTGCGTTGCTGGGCAGTGTGGAGTGGAGAAGTGAAGTGCGAAAGAGGAACCCTACTGAGTGCAAGACAAGTCACCTGCACACATGACAGGTGCATGTACAGGGCTATTGAAAACGAGCTGACTCGCAATGGGCGTTTTATTCTATGGCTTTTGGAACCTGCCTTTAATCTGAGTTTATAACCGGTGCTGTCATGTAAATGATCGGCGGTGCGTTCACTGTGGACGAAGAAGAGACCTAATGGTTATTATAATGGAAAAGCTGTTGGGGGTTTTCTTGACAGTACTGTGCAAGGAGATCTACCGATTTCTGGAGAAAGGCCTCTGGCTTAGCGCCTTTCAAACTCATGGCGCCTGATTAAGCTCTTTTTTTTTTCTCTCTCTCTCCCCAAATAACGATAAAATGTTTTCCCCTGTAAATTCTGTACCTTCATTTTCAGTAACTCCCCTTTCCATACTGTCAGTCACTGGATAAAAGCCGGATCCCTGGTGATTAGAATGAGAACCCCCTCCCATCCACCCGAACCCCCCCCCCCTCTCTCTCTCTCTCTCTCTTTCGCTTTGGCTTTGACTTCGTGTTGTCAGTATCTATATTGTTGTAGCAACGGAGAGTTCGAAAAAGGATTTGTGTGTGTGTGTGTGTGTGTGTGTGTGTGTGTGTGTGTGTGTGCGTGCGTGCGTGCGTGCGTGCGTGCGTGCGTGCGTGTGTGTGTGTGTGTGTGTGTGTGTGTGTGTGTGTGTGTGTGTGTGTGTGTGTGTGTGTGTGTTTGTGTGTGTGAGAGAGAGAGAGAGAATTTGTGTGTGTGTGTGTGTGTGTGCGTGCGTGCGTGCGTGCGTGCGTGTATCCGTCTGCAGCCAGTGTGAACACAATCCTGAAAACTGAGGTCCAAAAATATTGCGACGATTTCTTTCGTCCACATTTTTTCCTCACTCATTTGAGTTGTTTTGTGTGCTAGGCAGCGATCAAGCAGAGCAGGCTTAGCAACGGCCTATCCCACAGATCCCCTAAATCTAGAGGACGGTTGACAGAGGTTTAATGCCTAACAGCGAACACTTCTTTATAGCACCTTCGAAACTAGTATGTCAAGTAGACCTCTTTATGTGAACCTCCCTCCTTCCCTTTTCATTATCCTCTAAAATCTAGGGAGACGACTGAGAAATGTCTGATAGTGAACGAGTGTTTCATGCCAAAACACATTGAATCTACCAAGGGCAAGGCAAATGGAGTGCTCCGCACAAATCCACACACACGCGCGCGCACGCACACACACACACACACACACACACACACACACACACACACACACACACACACACACACACACACACACACACCACACACACACACACACACGAAATGGACACGCCAGTCTTCGATTTTATACACAAAATATTTATTGTACAGAAGCTATGTAAAGATATCTCATTATGAAATAATACATTGAAAAACAAGCGAATGCATGACTGTCCAGCATGTATTAGTGAGACATTGCGTGTCGGCCTGGCGATATGACTGGAACATCATTTCCATATAAAAATCAGGACGTGAAGCGATTTTGAGGCAATAAAGGGAAGAAGGATATCCAGAGAAATTGTTGCAGAGCCAGAAAGCACCGGCCTTTTAGCTCCCTCAGATGAGCCCTGGCAGAGAACAATCCATGGTGATGTTTCATTCTAGACGCAACCGACGCGTTTGTAGAACTGTGCACGCTGACTCACAGGCACTTTATGGGAGAATCAAACACAGATAATGTTCTTGTGGGATGGACGAGATCTGTTAGAGGGCAAAACAGATTCAGAGCCATTTTAGCATCAAATACAGAGGGTCTTCCCGTGGGGCAGATGGTAATTTCGGGCGCGATCTGATGTGTAGAGATGAATCGAGCATATTAGGGGATGAATTGGGTAGAAGTCTTGTCTTGCAGGTACTGACGTCAACTGTGGGCGTGGAGGTGAATGGCGGGGGAGGGGGTTGGGGAATTGGGGCTGGGGGTGGTGGTGGGGGGGGGGAGGTGTCAAGTGAGTAGATGTCTTGGAGGGGACTGACACCTAGTGGATGATCGAGGACTTTGAACACAACCGAGTCACAGAGCGTTTTCCCGCGTCACCCACCGAGCGCTAGTCGGACGTGAGCCACTTGCTCTCCAGCACGCCGTGGATTGTCGATGCGGATGGTGGGATTGGGGTCCAGCATGGAGTAGATCACGTTCTTGCAGATGAGCGGGGATGGTGTCGTTGACTGCCGGCGGGAACACCACGCGGCCTGACAGCTGCCGCTGCAGCGTCTTCTTCACGTTGGAGTCGTGGAAGGGCATGCAAGCCGGTAACCATCACGAAGAGGATACAGCCCAAGCCCCATACGTCGTTCATACGGGGGTTGTACGGCTTGCCGCGCAGCAAGCTCCGGGGAGGCGTAGGCCGCGCTGCCGCAGAACGTCTTGCTGAGGTCGTCCATGGAGGACAGGGTCCGCGCGAAGCCGAAGTCGGTCAGCATGACGGAGCGGTCACGCCTGATGAGCACGTTCTCGCACTTGAGGTCCCGGTGGCAGAGCATCTGGTCGTGCAGGTAGCGCACGGCCTCGCTGATCTGAACGAACATGTAAACGACAACGTGTATGCCAGTGAGTGAGTGAGTGAGTGAGCGAGGGAGTTTTTAGGGTTTAACGCCGCGCAAGCCACAAAGACTAATTCGAGGCTACTGTATGCCAGTGAACATTCTAAACATGAAGCAACGAGCAAAGGAAACACAAGAATAATATATTTTCTGTGCATGACCTAGTACCTGAAATCGCTACAATAAAGAAAAGAAACACGTGTATAGTTCAAAGAACACAGCGCACAAAAGCGCAAACAAACATAAATGATGAAAAAACTACAATGTGAAAAACTGATCCGCCGACAAGAAAATAATGAATGCAAATGATGATAAAAATCGAGACCTCCATCCATACCTGAGCTGTACCTTAGCATCACCTGACTGTATTGTGTAATGTCAGGCGTGTGAGTGAATGCGCGTGACTGATGAGAGCGTGGATGTTGGATCAAACAGCTAGTTAAAGAGCCTGTATTTAACAACAGTATGATTACTAGCAGTTCACCTGACGAAACATCCGCTTCGCATCGAAGTCTGGTGTGGCTCCGTTACGCTTGATGTGTTCTAGTAGGTCACCACGCTCCGCTAGCTCCATGACGACGCAAACAAGGTCACGTGTTTGGATGATCTCATACACGGCCATGATGTGCCGATGGCTCAGCTGCATAAAGAACACGGCGTGATTCTCAAACGATGACAAAACTGACAGGCAAAAGTTGCCGTGGGCGAGTCAGCACAAGAAGTTTGACCTGATTTTATGAGAGAAAATCTCCTGTGATATTCCTGCCAACCAGGGGATTCCAGCCAAGGACCAAGTCACCCGCCGACGAGTATAGTATCTATTAGGCTAAACCCCTAAACCCCACAAATTACATCATTTATTGTTGTTGCTGTGGTTGGGGGGGGGGGGGGCAGTAGCTAGCATGCCCGTCTGCGGATAACGCGAACAACAAAAGAATATTACCTGTAAATCGTGAAGATTTTTTGATCATTGAAAATGCACACAGACGCAACAACTGACAGTTTAGAACGATTAGAACGATTACAAATTCAAACATACAAACAAAACGTACATTCACAATCACTGACTCCCACCTCCCCATAAAAGAGAGGAAATAAAAGAAATAAGCGCAATGTTGTTCAACCTGCATGACAATGGAGAGTTCCCTGGGCAGGAACTTGGTGACGTAATCCTTGGCGGCCTTGGTTCGGTCTATCAGCTTAACGGCCAGCAGTTTCTTGTCGCTCGTTCGCTCAATCACCCGCACCTTGGCGTAGCTACCCTGGATTCGACAGAGGACACTGGTTATCATTTTAGAAAGCCAAAAAACAGCGTTGTATGTTTTCCGATTTCTGTTTGTTTGTTTGTTGTTGTTTTGTTTCGTGTGTTGTTGGTGTTTTTGTTTGTTTTGTTTTTCCGGGGGAAGGGGGGTGTTATGGGGGGGGGGGGTCCTCGACCTGCTGAGCCCCTTCCCTTCTCCCTCAGGGAAGCGTGTAGACAGTGCACGAGTCTGCACGTGAATTTTGACTTGATTTTGTGAGGAAAATTCCCCTTTCCAAACTCCTGCTAAGAATAATCAGGTCCTCCACAAACCTTGCCCAGTTTAGGTCCCAGTCTGTATCCGCGTTCGCTCATCAGTGCGGCGGCGTCCATGAACTGTTTGGTGGCCGAGTTGACGGTCTTGTGCTTGTCCCCACTGTGGGCCTCTGGGGGCGGGACCATAGTGTCCCCGGCCTCCGACGACTTCGCCATTTTTGGTGTTCAGGGGGTTGCTGAGCTAGCCGGGGGCCGATGGCGGGATGAGGCCGAGGAGAGGCGTTTGAAGCCTGAGACGGGTGGGTTGACTACGTTAGTTCGTGTCCTTCACTTGTGGGATTCGGGTTGTCATGAATAACTAGCGTGTGCTGGCGACATTTAGGAGACATGTACCTACTCTCCTGGTTGGTGATTTCTGAGATTCCCAGCGACTGAAATAGCAGCGGCATTCGAACGTTCTGCAATGTTTCGAAAGCAGAGCAAGTGTTGCGGTTCTGCTTAGCGTGTTTGCTTTACTCTGTTTTCCTTCACCCTCTAAATGCATCTTTGAAAGGAACCCTCAGTGGTGCAAGCTAGGGTTGGTTCTTCCAAAATGCCTCCAGTCAGTCCGGCGTGGATCGGGGAAACTTGAGATGAGTATTGATGATCAGCTGGTGGTCGACATCATTTAGGCTTGATACCATCAGCATCGTGATTAATAACAGCGGCATCCAGGATGTTCAGCGTTTGCTGAAGTGAAACATGTGGATCATATCTTGGCTCCGACTAAATGACAGACGATACGCACGAGAAACTGTAGAACACAAACGAACTGGATCACGCCGTCGAGCACGTAGATGCCAACAGCGTCGATGGTGGTGGTGATGTCCCTGATGACATCAGTTGGGTTCACGACAACGCCCTGAGCGACGATGACGAACCACAGCACAATCCTCTTGATGGCTTGAAACATAATCTGGTTGAAGCATTTTTGTTCCCCAGACCTGAAGGAGAGAACTCTCGTGTCTGGCAACCGAACGACAGACACCGACGATGGAGTGGACACTGAATAGGAAACAAAAGAACAAAGTGGAACTAAAAAGCCAGATCACGCCGGCTACAGCTTTCTTTCCAGTCTCCTTTCCGAAAAGCAGCAGTAGGCCCCAAGGCCCCCTGCTTGAGTGTTTCCCCCTTTTCCTGCTCTTTCTCGTTTGCCGGCGGCCCTTACATCTTCATTCTGTGGAAAAGGAAATGATGAATCATTTTTCTTCTCCGACGCCAACACGCGTCTCCTGTGACGTCTTCAGCTGCGTCACATTTTATATGCGTCAAGATGTTGACGTCATCCGTTCGATACGACTGCAGCTGCTGTTTGTTCTCGAACTTTGTTTGGATTGTTGATCGGTTGGTTGACGGCTATGTTTGTTCGTTTGTTTTGTTTGTTTGTCTGTTCTAGAAGAGATTTTTTTTTTAAAGCCCGCAACCACACTTTCTTGTGTTGTTGTTGTTTGAGTGCAATCAGGACCAGTCAACCCAAGAAGCTATGTATAGCCGATCGATAGGAGAGAATGCGCTATCACAGATTTATTTAGAACTCAGGCACCAAACGAATAATATCAGATAAAAAATAAGAGAGAGAGAGAGAGAGAGAGAGAGTGAGAGAGAACGAACGAACGAACGAACTTTATTTTCCAACGGAAGTGATTTATACAAACAATGATTAATTTTCAATCAGCCCTTGCTACAACAACAAAAACAACGACAAAAAGACTACAATGGCAAGATAAAAGGAAATACAAGGGGGGGAAAAAAAGAAGAAGAAAGAAAAACAATGGCAAAAAAGAGAAAATTACTCGAAAGAAATATTACTCGAAAAAAATCTCTCCCCCCCCCCCCACACACACACCTGACATGGTTATTCAGATTAAACACCAAAATGGACGCTTGCAAGAAACTGTCTTATTTCCAGGATGTAAACATCTGGTTCCGTGTTTCAGTTTCAAGCAGATGAGAAAACATCTGAAAGTGGAACGTGGCAGAATAATTGTTAGACTTGGTAGTAGAGAGTTCCAGACTGCAGACCCAGAGAAAGCAAAACTCTTTTTTATATATGTCTACCTTAGAGAGAGAGAGAGAGTGCACACGATGAGAAACACTCGCCGACCCACTTGCATTCTTCACTTTTTTTCTCCCTGAACAACGTTTGTGTGTGTGTGTGCGTGTGTGCGTGTGTGTGTGTGTGTGTGTGTGTGTGTGTGTGTGTGTGTGTGTGTGTGTGTGTGTGTGTGTGTTTCAGTCTTGTCTGCCTGAAAATTTCATCACTTCACCTGCAGGGAAATGACCACCTCCATAATTATGTTATCGGTTTTCCCCCAAGTGTAGGCTGCAAAGTCGTGCGCCCAGGATTGTTGATGAGTCCAGTGGCTTTAGCTTAGAATTCCAACATTGTAAATGAACTCGTTTCACGCTGAGAGTCCTTCCAAGCCCCTTTCTCCTGTTGTTTGAAGAAGACATACGGGGGCGACTTTTTTTTGCGACTGGACATCCCAGGGGACTTCCCAAAGGGTCATGTGTCCCAGCAATTGTGTAAAGATCCTGTTTTTGTAGGTTTCGTCTGCAGGGGATGCTCGAAGGTTCCGAGGATTTGCGTTTGTGTTTGCTGAAAAGACTCCGCTGATGTGCCACTAAAGTGGCGATTTCAGGCAAACAAATTAGGTACGTGCGTACTCAGGTTTTCTTCTCAAGTATGGTTCTGTCCTTACAACTGATGTTTCCTAAACTGTCATCTTTGTTTTTTTCGGTACGGTGCACAATTTTCTAAGTATCGTTTCACGGCAAAAGATTGCTTTGTTGTTTTTGTTGTTGGTGTTGTTTTTGGTTGTTGGGTTTTACTTTTTTTTAGCGTTTTCGTTTAATCATAGCCTTTGTGTGTCACCAGTTTATTTATTTGCTTGCCACGTCAGTCGAATATGGTCTCCTAAACACAATATTAATAGAGAGACGACAAAAATTTCTGACTCTAGAGCATTCTGCACGAAAAGCACACTAAACCTTAAACACGCCTTGTTTGCCAGCCAGGGTCAAATGAGGCTACGCTGCTTCTGTGGGCAGGCCTAACATGACCTCAAGGTCGCGGTCCGCGTCAAAGGTCAGTGTGTCAACTTGCGTAGGATCAATGGATACTCGCACTTCGTCATCTTTCCGGACTGTGACGTCACAAAGACGATCCCTCAAAAACATCGGTGTATAAATACAACAGGGGTCAGAGACGCTGGCGATTTCTGAAGAGCATCGTCCCATGAAGAAGACAAAAAAGGTCAGCATTTATAACTCCGGATAAAATTAAACAGTCTAGTCAACAGTTTCTCAAAAAAAAAAGAAAAAAAAAAGTGTAATTTTGATTTCAATAGCGTCGGTGTCTCACACACTAAAACTGCGACTTTGGAAAAAGTTTCTTCGGCTAATTCTGAAAACGGTAAGTACACAAAACGTTTTGCTGTTGTTGTTAAGGATATTTTTTTAATTATTACTTCTTATAAAACTGGTGCAAATTCTGTAAATTTCATGAGCCATGTTACCATTACAAAAGTGTACATACTGGTGTATTAAATTTGTGTCAAGTATTGGCAAATATTTCTACCTGTGAAACAACAATAAAAGTTAGTTAGCTATTTAGGGCTTTACGCCGCGTAAAGACTATTTCGCGGCTAGAAACAACAATAAAAACAACACACAATTAAACAAAACCACAACGACAGCAAAAATTCTTCTTTAACCCACATTAGAATTAGCTTTCTGAGTTATTCAGATTTTAACAACTGCTTCCGAACGAAAAGGAAATTGAGTTGAATTCGTTGCCTGCCTTACCTTGTACAGGATAATCAGTTTGCACTGTCACCGTACATGTCGGTTCCGCTTGGATGCACATAGCAAGCGTAAAAATAAAAGTCATGAGGCTGTCTTTGTTTTGACGTCAAAGGAGATGGATGAGGGTGACGCAGTTAATTTGGGGCACGGTAAAAATTCACTGCAATTCCTGGTCGACTGAATATTATTATATATCTCCATGCAGAAACACGCAGGTGTTGGCAACAGTAAGTGCCTGTGTCAGAGAAGAATTTTCTAAACACTTTTTATAAGTTTAAGTGAACAGTAGGTACTGTTTTCATTGAAAATATGTTTTATGCTACTACGTTAGGAGTCAAATGATAACGGAATGTGATCGGAACAATTTAACAAGGGGTCTTGTCGCGACCATGTGTTATTGACAGGTTGTTGCCTATTTCAGGACTTGTTTGTTTCATCGTGGCTGTGTTGGTATTTGTTGTAGATGATGCAAATCGCAAACCTAGGTCTGCTTCTGGTTCTGATGGCTGCCTGTGGTGATATATGTAAGTATGATTGCTGTATGCACGTATAGATTTCGAGTGAAGTACGTCATGGTAGGGCAGTGGTATCACTACAGATTTACACATTGCCGGCCGGGATGTTTTACAGCGCGACTCAATTCTGAAAAAAAGAAGTTTTGCATGTTATCTGCTTCTCCTGAAGCCTTCTTAAAGCCTAGTTATGCCTGAAATTTGACCACGATTCCTGTCTGATGACTTTGATTTAAAAATAAAATGTTTTGATTGTGGAATGGGTAACGTTAAAAAATTAGTTGACAAATCCAATCCCCCCCCCTCCTTTAGAATGCTATGATATGATGAGCCTCTTGTCGTGCTCAAATATTCTTCTGTTCAACTGCATTCAACTTGAATTCAACTACCATCCATACCCCCACCCCCATCCCCCTTCAAAAAAGAAAGTTACTTAGTTATTTAGGGCTTTGCACAGCGCAAGCTGCAAAGAGAAAGAAAGAAAGACAGATAGAAAGAACAGAGCAAGAACAACACTTTATTTACTGTTTTAACAATTCAAATTAAAAAAGGGAAAAATCCATTACTACGTACACTTTCTCTGTTAACAGCAGGATAAACTGACCTTTTAACATCCTCTTCTGTTACAGGTTCCGGATCAGGACACAAGCGTGTGTGTTACTTCACTAACTGGTCAATGTATCGCCCTGGATCGGCGGCCTACACTGTAGCCAACGTTGATCCCTTCTTGTGCACTCACCTCATCTACGCGTTTGCCGAAATTGACTACCATGGCAACATGAAACCACAGCTCGCCACAGATTCAGAAACTGACACGTATGTTAGTCACTATGTTTCCTTTATGTTTTGTACATTTACAAAAGTGTGCAATTAAAAATAACAATGTAATGGCTCCCGGCGACGTAAAACTGACAAATAATTCAGGTGATAAACAGTAGCGTATTGTACTCATCGGGACATCAGGTTATTTTTTCAAAAGTGGTAAATGTACCAGAAAGTGCGTCTGCAGTGAATTACATTGTATAAAAGAAATCTTGCTTAGTGCAAATGAGTGCATGTGCTGCAGTTTCAAGTTTTTCTCCACCCAAAGGCGGGGAAGAATTTGTACAAGTGCTGAGGTTTGTACAGGAGTTGAGGATGGGTGGGTGTTTTGGAGTTTAACATCCTTTTCCACCACATACGGGTGATCTCAAATACGGGGCAACGACGAAAAGGCCAGCACAATTACATGTATTTGGCCCCGGCCGGAATTCGAATTTATGACCCGAGCATTGGAAGTCCAACGCTCTACCATTCAGCCACCCCGGCTCCCCTCTGTCAGGAGTTGAACCTTTCAAAATTCAATTCCAGCGCTCATCTTACCAGGACTACCCCCGGCACCTCAATGATCTTCTGTATTAATTTAATAAAACTGAGAAGCGAACCAGAAACCCCGGGCATTGCTGACATTGCTAACAACACTTTTTTAAAAGCACTTTTTAAAAAAAAAACAAATACTATACAGATTCCTTGCATTCATTACAGTTACAAAGAGTTTAACAACCTCCGGATGCGAAACCCTGACCTGAAGACGTTGATTTCGGTCGGCGGATGGAACTTCGGCTCCAAGAAGTTCTCCCAGATGGCGGGGGTGGCGGCCGTTCGTTCCAGGTTCGTGACCAGTGCAGTCCGATTCCTACGTCAGCACGGCTTTGACGGGCTGGACATTGACTGGGAGTACCCGGGACTTCGGGGTGGGTCTCCTAAGGACAGGAACAACCTGGTGATGCTTTGTAAGGTGAGTCTGTCTTATGATTAGTTAAACCTATTGACGCCCACACTGGCCACAGGGCCTCATCTTTCCCCTCTATGCGTGACCCCTTTTTCCCATTAAAAACAAACAAACAAACAAACAAACGAACTTTAAAGATTCAATAAAACCTTATTTCTCGAGTGAGATCCTTGCCTTCGGTGTGGTAAATGTAAAAATAATAATAATAATAATAATAATAATAATAAATGTGATCACCTCAGCTATTTAGGTTTCGGAATTTAGAATTGCGTTTATTTTGAATATTTGTGAGTTGAACATTTCCAAAACAGAGGGGGAGGAAGCCTGAGTATCTGGAGAAATGAACGGTGCCACCTTCCTGGGATGTAAAATCCGATGCCCCAACTGGGACTCGAACTCCAGCTGTCGAACTGATGACAGGGGTCCTTTCAACTACACCACTGATTACCCCTGTACTAATAGCAATTATCCCCTTCTCATTCGACAGGAGCTGAGACAAGCATTTGAAGCTGAAAAGTCCGGTAGCAAACGACTTCTGCTGACTGCCGCTGTTCCCGCAGCTAAAAGCAAAATGGACATCGGCTTCAACATACGGGCTCTTGACAGGTAACTGCCGTTTACTCAGAGACTCTTAAGCGTACATTTACAAGGTATACAAACTACAAAACGAATAGTTTTCACTGTATAACAATTTACTGTTGCTTGCCTTTTTTTTTATAACTAATTAACTATTCTTGTTTTCTTCACTTTTAGGTTAAACGATTTAGTTAGATGTTGTAGTGTTAGCAACGACAGGCATGACAACTGACTGTCAATGTGAAAATTGTCTCTACCGCTGTAAAACAAAGTTTAATTGATTTATTGGTTTACATGCAATCTTCTCGAATGTTTTATCTTTATAAAGTAATAATGTGCTTGCTGTACGATTTGAAGAACTGGAGGACGGTTTGTTATCAAACACCAAAGGGTGTAGGTACTTAGCAACAGACCTCTGAGTGTGAATTATAAAGACTGGCTGGTTTGTGTGTGTGTGTGTGTGTGTGTGTGTGTGTGTGTGTGTGTGTGTGTGTGTGTGTGTGTGTGTGTGTTCTACCATTGTGTAGAGAAAGAGCCTAAGAGCCCATCAAATCAATGGCTCTCATGCCCTTCTCCAGGTGGTGGTAGCCTCGATGACTGTAGAAATTTCATGTGCATCCTGTTCTGCAGGTATCTTGATCTGTGGAACCTGATGACGTATGATTATCACGGACCTTGGGCAGGCAAGACTGGTCATAACAGCCCTCTCCATCCAAGCGCCAAGGAAACCGGGGCTGCTCTCATGGATAATGTGGTAAGACATTAAAGCTGAGACTCTCATAGTCATAGTGATTACCTTTCATCATCAGTTCTTGGGCCACGACTGCGATGATGGTTGTCAAATAAAAGGTTCATTACTAACTGCACCACCATTTGCAAACTCTTTGAGAACATAAGAGGATGTCCTGTGCTCTTGAGTGTAACCAGGCCGCGATAACAACAGTTCAAGACTCAGCCCGGCGAAACAGCACATGCCCTCTACAGGCAACCTCAGATTTGAGCTGGATTTTCGGTCTGAAGTCTGAACTGAACAAGAGATACCGAATTTTCTAGAAGTGTGGCAGTAGTCAGAAAATTATGAAATCTTGCCATGGATTTTTGCCCACTGTTCTCAAGATTTTTGCGGTATAAATGATTTGTGAAAAAATATACCGTATAGTGGTTTTTACCAAATGTTCACATTATTCTTGCAGTATATTACTGTTATCATATTGCACTCCTTTTAAGGCATGGACAGCCAGTGAGTACGTACGGCGAGGAGCCTCCAAACACAAGATGATGATCGGCCTATCCATGTATGGTCACTCGTTCAGGCTGAAACACCCTTCCCATAACAGACCGCTGTCCTCCGCTAGTCTCGGACCTGCAGGACCTCTCACACGCCAGCCGGGCTTCTGGGCTTATTACGAGGTGGGTATGAAGAGCACGAGTGCTGTGGTGTTGTTCCAGGCTGCTTTCTCTCAGCCAGAGGGCTACTACAACCCTCACAGCTTTGCTCTTAGGGAATTTTAGTAGTCTTACAATTGTGGGAGACATAACTTCTGCTGCAAAGGTCTTGATTTTATTCATTTGACTAATGCACTCCTATATAGCTGGAGCACGGCGATTATCCCGTTTGAATTCAGTCAATCGGTGAGCAAAAGCAGATCAGCTGGAACTGGAAGGCAAGTTTGTCGAGAGAAGTAGGATGTATCTGCTGGGATTGGGGAGAGTTTTCTTCATTGCTTTCTGCGAGAGAAGAGGTTCAGGAATCGGGGGGTGGGGTGGGTGTTTGGGGGGTTTTTAGTGTCCTTTTCCACCACATAAGGGTGATATTAAACACGTGGCAACAATGAAAAAGCCAGCACAAATATTTAGCCCCAACCGGGATACCAACTCACGACCCGAGCATTAGAAGTCCAACGCTCTACCATTCGGATTCCGTGGGAAGATGATGGTGAGATCATGCGATTTAAGAAACTACAGCTGGATTGTTTTTGCTTCAGGTGTGTCAGAGGATAGCAGACGGCGGCAGGAAGGTGATCACTGATGTGGAACAACGCGTGCCGTATTACGTGGAGCGTAATCTCTGGATATCCTTCGACGATGTTGACAGCATAAAAGAAAAGGTAGATATTTTAAATAGTTTACCAGGAAATTACAAATCGGAAGTATTCTCCCCCCCCCCTCTCCACACACACACCTTTAAAGATAAGAGCTCGGGGTGAGCGGTGGTCTAATAGGTAGCGCGTCGGATTTAGCCGCTGCGCTACTGAACGGCCGTCACCAATGTCATGGCGATGAAGCGTGGGTTCGAACCCAGGTCGAGCTTGTGATATGTGATACACTGTACCGGTTTTTCCTGGCTGCCGTGCTGCACAGCGGGTGTTTCTCTCCGGGTTATCCGGCTTTCCTCCCCAGCAAAATTGTAAAAAAAATATAGGAAAGATATTGGGTGGCGCTGCACCGCGGCGACGCGCTTCCCCTGGGGGAGGCAACCCGAATTTCCCGAAAGGGATAATAAAGGTTTTTTTGTTTGTTTTTTTTTAAGTGTGTGTGTGTGTGTACTTATCCCATGAGCTCGAAGCACCAGGGGGAGCTGGGGTGGCCGAATGGTAGAGCGTTGGACTCTCAATTCTCGGGTCGTGAATTCGAATCCCGCCGGCTGGGGCCAAATATTTGTGCTGGCCTTTTTTCTCGTTGCCCCGTCTTTGATATCACCCTGATGTGGTGGAAAAGGACGTTAAACTCCCAAACAGCCACCCCGTCGAAGCACCAAAAGCCATAATTATCCATTATAGCTAATCTCCACACACTGGTGATGTATCATACGAGCTCGCTTTGGTATATGAACGACGCCGACCATACCTGTGCAAATAAACTCCCGTCGATAACCGACGGCCGAAAATTTGGGCGACCTATCAACAGTTTCTTGCGTTTGGTTGATGTTGTTGAGAGTTTTTGCATACTCTTTGTGACACTTCTACTTCCATCTTGTAATGCAGAAACTGCATGACCGTGTATGTCATGCTTTCAGACTCGCTGGTTGAAGAGGAACGGGTTTGGTGGCTTCATGGCCTGGTCCTTGGATCTCGACGTCTTCCAGCGTTCTCTGTGCTCCTCCGTCTCCAGCCCCTACCCTCTCATCTCCGCCGCAACGGGCGTTCTGCTGGACCCCTCGGAGCCCGGGTCACCAGATGTGCCATTCATTACAACCACGTCCCCGGCTGTCACCACGAGGGCTCCAACGAGGCAGACCACACGGACACCAGAGAGGTCGTCCACGCGGCAATCAGTGGTACGTTCCACAAGGGCTCCGTTCGTGGCCACCACAAGGGCTCCTGCAGCAAGCACCAGGGTTCCTGTATTCAGCACGAGGGCTCCTGTGGCAAGCACCAGGGTTCCTGTCAGAAGTACCAGGGCTCCTGTGACCCCCTCAAGGGCCTCGGTCACCAGTACCAGGGCTCCTGCTGTGGTGACGAGAACACCTGATGTGACGACAACACACAGTAGATCAGGTACGCTTACATGCCACTAAATAAGCCACAAACCAGTTCTTGTTTCCAAATCTCTAATATCTCCTTGCAATAGAAGGATAGTTTGGGTTTTCTCGTGTGATTCAGCACGGTAAAAGCAAAATAACCTTCACGCAATCAGCTGTACAGTCACCTGCAGAAAGGGCCTAGGCGCCACTCAGCTGTTCAGGTCTTTTTTTCCTGATGACAGCAGGGCGAAGGACACAAATACACAGGGCCTCAAAATGCCTATATATTCCCTATTAACTTCAGGGATCATAGTCACCCCTAAAAATGCTTCATTGAATCTAGAAACAGTCACTACCACGAGCAGACCGTTCAAAGGCACGCACCTGGCAGGGGTTTAAAAAATGTGAAGGCCTCCTTTCCGCTCAGGCCTCACTGGAATAATGCACGTCTACTTTCTCTTTAGGCCAGAGAGGCAGTCCACAGAAATCCGCTTGCCTCACTTGTGTCCCTCTTCTGTGCAAAAAGTCCCAGCTTCACTGGCAGCTTGCCTCTTTTTGTGACCGCCTGCCAGGCACGTTGACCTACATATCACAAAAATCACGAAAACCACGCTTTTTCATGACAACAAAAATCACTCCAGACTAGCACACTCGCCAGACAGGGTACCTCAAACGCTGCGCATAACCCCACGGCCATTTTGTGTCCTTAATCCAACATGATCATATTTTATATATGAGACTAATAATAATAATAATAATAATAATAATCCGGTCCCCGTAGTGTAGTGGTTTGCACTTCGGACCATGGACCGGGTGACCCGGGTTCGAGTCCCAGCCTAGGCAATCGGGATTTTTCCTATCTTGGTCGGTTCCTACCCAGAGGGGGTGTGCTATGGGCCCAGTGGGGAGGCTGTTGCCACACAGCCGAGAGTCACCCACTTCACGGGTGCGACTTTGGGGGTGCTTCCCTTGCTGCTGCACATTATGTGTTGTCGTTAAATGTATGTGTGAAGGAATGTTGCGTGAGTGTTTCCGTTTCTGGTGTGAGTGGAGTGCGTGTTGACTGTAAGGCGCCCTGAGCTCCTGCGGGAGGGAGGGCGTCCCTTAAATACCCATTATTATTATTATTATGACACGTCTTATGATTCCGTAGTTCCCGGGCCTGGCTAACGCTGGGATATTTATGACAGGAAGCGTGGGAATGCGGCCCTGTCCTGCAGTCCCAAACCACATGGACCTCCATAGCATCATCTTACCATCATCCTCATCTCCATCATCATGCTTAATAAAAAAAATCACCCCAGCTTTCGCGCCCTCCGTGGATTCCACACATGACCTGGGGAGGAACACCACTGGAGCTGGCAAAAGAGCTGGGGCAGGCCAAAAAAAAAAAAAAAAAAAAAAAGTTCTTATTATTATATGAGACTAACACCCCATGTGTCTATTTTTTCCCACAGAGTTTATTTGCGGCAACCGTCCGTATAGAGGCTACAGCGACCCTGCCAAGTCCTTGTCGTTACATCGTGTGCTGGGCAGAGCACATCGTATTCACAGGACTTGTCAGACTGGCACAGTCTTTGACGAGAAGATCGGAGTCTGCGTGTGGCCACCCGCGACACTGTGGTCAACTGTTAGCGTTAGAACTGACTTCAGGGCTCGGATGTAAAAGTCGGGTTTAGGGAGTTTAGCCCCGGGTCTAACCTCGAACTAAACTAGGGCCGGTAATTTTTTTTTTTAAATCAGGAAGCGGGTCATTCCAGCAAGGTGCCTATGCCGTTATAGAATGATTTTTGTCCTTTCTTTCGCTTCCTTTTTTTGTTTAATTTTGTTTTCGGGGTATCTTTTGTCCTAGTCTGGGTTAGGCCCGTAGACGTGGGTTAAATTAACCTCGAGTTTTACATACGGGCCCAGACTGCTCGTCTCTGGTTGTTTTTTGGAGAGTAGAAAAGCTGCCGAGACCAGTGGTTGAACTGGGACCAGAGCAAGGTCGTCGTGCCAACTAATGTTTACGGATTGCTGATGATCAGTTGAAACGGCGAGAAGTCATCAACAGTATTGATGCCGGTAAGATCCTTTTCTGAAGGAGTCAGTTCTGGCCTGGTATTCAAGAAGCCTTTCTTTTCAGGGCACACTAGCCATCCTCAAAGTAAAACGGATTGTGTTTGTTTGTCCTTTTACGCGCGCCGTAATACCGTGTCGAAGATGCCATTCGCAGCAAATAAACGATGATTTTTGAAGCCATGTCGAAGGGGAAGAACTCGCCCAAAAAGTCGAAGGATTCGTTGGCTGGAACAAGTTGCCTCCCTGTGGACAATACTGACGTAGTGGATTCTGGTTTGGGCAGTGGAAGGAGGCAGAGTGGGAGTCATTGTGGTCAAAGTGTGTGTGTGTGTGTGTGTGTGTGTGTGTGTGTGTGTGTGTGTGTGTGTGTGTGTGTGTGTGTGTGTGGTAAGAGAGAGAGAGAGAGAGAGAGAGAGAGAGAGAGAGAGTTTCAGCTATGAGTAGTCACTGATTTGAGTAGTAATAATTTAGGTGATTAGATGGTGTGAAATCAGTTCTTGTTCCAGTTCCGTTCTCTTGAATGTGTAAGTGTTGAGATGAGTGTGATGTATGACGCTAAGTACAGATCAAGCTGGGTGTGTAAGTGAGTCAGTGTGTCACAGTGTGTGTGTGTGTGTGTGTGTGTGTGTGTGTGTGTGTGTGTGTGTGTGTGTGTGTGTGTGTGTGTGTGTGTGTGTGTGTGTGTGTGTGTGTGTTCTGAAACATGTCAAACGAACATTCCATGTCTGCTGAATTGAATAAAACCACTGTGTCTTTTATTCTGCATTTCTTGTCAGTCATTTTCTTTGGTACGTCAGTCAGGTCGTCAGTTCCGGGCAGCCACTCACACGGAAACGAGTACACAAAGCAAAACCAGATACCTACCCCACCCCCACCCCCACCCCACCCCCCAAACAAACAAACAATCAAACAAACAAACAAACAAACAAACAAACATTAAAACCAACAACTAAAACCGACAAAAAAAGCAAACAAACCAACAAACCAACCAAAAAGAACACAAACACAAAACAAAACTGTGATAAAACAAAACAAAAAAGCCGGCAAACAAACGAACCAAACTAAAAGAACACAAACAAACCAAAAACAAAAATAAACAAAAACAACCAACCCTACAAACGACTTACAAACAAGCAAGAAACCGCAACCAACCATCCAGTCACCTTACCAAACTTACGCCGGCTCAGTTGGTATAGTTCGCCCGTTACTGAGGGGGTGCAAATAGAATACCAGTCATGCGCAGGAGGGGCACGTGTACTGCTGTCGTCCACTGGTGGGGGCGATTGTATCCCCGCGACGCGGGAGAGGGTGCAAATGTACTCCGGGATCTGGCGAGGTGAAGTCACGTGGCCGCTGGCTTCCTTCTACGACTTTATTTTATGCGAAATATCGACGGAATTGACTCAGTATACGTTTGCACCACCTCTAGTCAGTAACGGGCGAACTCATTACTAACTGCGCCAAACTTACACACACACACACACACACACACACACACACACACACACACACACACACACACACACACACACACACACACACACACACACACACACAATTATCGTTAGGAGGACTGGATGTTTGTCATGTGTCCACTGAGCTATAGCGTGTCCACTTTTAAAGGGACAGGACTCTTGATGGAGCTCTCCGAGTTTGAAAATTACATTTCTCACCGCCTCTTCGGCTTCCGCTTTCCCGCAGACATTATGGAGCTGCAAGATATTTACTACACTAATGCTGAATACATCGAAACGGTTGGTCATAGTTGTATTTTCCTGTTATTTAGTAAGTATTGAATATCTCTTTGATTGATCAGATGCCTTACATAGAAGTAATCTGTGTTCAAAGACGCTGACTTCGGAGCTTGCAAATCACTTTTTATTTGGGCATCTGTTGCATTTTTGCGGAAATAATATTGAATCCAACAGAACTAGGACATTTTTCTGAAATTTTATTTTACTTGTGCCATATATCGTGTTCTAGGCATCAGGGAACAAAGTCAGTCGACAGTCGGTTCTGTGTGGCAGTCAGAACATCGTCATCAATGGAAAGGTTTGCATCTCCCCCCCCCCCCTGCCCTCTCTCTCTCTCTCTCTCTCAATGAAATAGCCATCTTAAAGTAGAGCCGGTAGTGTACATTAATTTTGCCCTGTTGTTGTACTGTTGTAAATTCTAAATTCTGCACATAGTTGAGATGCTGGAGGCAGAATCAATTCATAAATGATAATGAATGAGTAAAATACTAAAATGATCTGTTGTCACCTGAATTATGCCTTTACTCCTTTAGAATGTACTACAGTTCAAGTGTGATGTGAGACAAGTGTGTCATTCAAGCTTCTGTCTTCTATGCATTTCAGACTATTGTCATGACAGACTGTGTCATCAGAGGGGATCTTGCAAACGTCCGTATTGGGCGATTCTGTGTTGTGAGCAGACGAGCTGTTATTAGGCCAGCGTTTAAGAAGTTTTCAAAAGGGTAATTTGTGATTATTTTCAGTCAGCAGAGTCTGACACATACTCGTACTCAGGTGTTGTTTTGAGAATAGTGCATGTCTCAAACTCCAGTTATGCCCATACTTCTTGCTGACATTGATGTGTCAGTTTAACGGCTTCACTCACTTTAGTACCATTTTATTCTTCCATGTGAATGTTAGGATATACAAGGAAAACGAGTCCCCCTTAGTATTGCACACACACACACACACACACACACACACACACACACACACACACACAGAGTAACACACACACATAGGTGTCAAACCCTTTTGACATTCTTTCACTTGTTTTGAAACTTTGCTGCAGGTAATTTTTTTTTTTCATTTATACCAGTAGGTGTGTTCATATTAATAATGGGAAGTTCAACTAGACAATGTAGGACACAATAGTAGTTAACCCTGTGATGAACCATTATGTAATTACAAGAGTTTTTGTATATATATATATGTGCTTTTTCAATTTCAGTGTTGCATTTTTTCCACTGCATATCGGGGACCATGTGTTTATTGGAGAAGACTCCATTGTGAATGCAGCTCAAGTTGGTTCCTACGTCCACATTGGGAAAAACTGTGTTATAGTAAGTAGCACTTCAGTACATCATTATTGTAATTTGCAGTTGCTAGAAGGGTAGCCAGAAACTTACGTCTTGATTAACTGAGTTAATTGCATTTCGTTCATGTGGGTGTATGAAAAAAAAACAACAGAGCACCCCAGTGGTGGTATTTTTAGCTTTTGCCACCTTCACCAGAAACATACCTGGCTGGAGCCAAATATTTGTGCTGGTCTTTTTCTTATTGCCCCTTCTTTGGTATCACCCACACATGATGGAAAATCACAAATGCTCACCTACCCGGCCACCCTTGTCAAAAACAGAAAATTGCTTCCGTCTTCATTTCATCTAATATTGTTTTGCAATATATATATAGTACTGTGTGTTACAGGATTATTTATGGAAATAGAAGTTTAAGGCTCATTAGCTGTGTGTATAAATAATATTAATAGTGGAAATCAGTATAAATCTTAATGAGTGTACCCATGTGCTCTTTTACTTTCAGGGGAGACGATCTGTACTTAAGGACTGCTGTGCTATAGCTGACAACACTGTGCTGCCACCGGAGACAGTTGTTCCCCCTTTCACCATATTCTCCGGATCTCCAGGTAAAAGATAAATTTCTTTTGAGAAGTCCAAATGTTTTACATTTAGTGATGACATTGTTTTCCACATTCGGCCAGATTCTGCGATATGCTTAACCTTTACGCATCGGGACGCGAACCGGCTCGCGTCACTCTCAACAGCCGTAGGCACCGAGCCGCGAACCGATTCGCGTCATCCTAAACGGCCAGCAGCTGCATGCGCGTCAGCAGGGAAGTAGGTCACTGGCCAAGCTCGCGATGTCAAAGAGTTAAATGTCTTTATGCATCATGTAATTTACAGGGAAAACTGTTCTTGATTTGATAGTATTTCTGGGAAAGCAAAGTTGTAGGCAATGATGTGCTTGAATAATGAGCATTTGATTTGACTTATGTTTTGTTTTTTTCATTTAGGGTAATACATCTATCTGCTTCTGTAATGTTCTTGTAACTTAAAACTTTAAAAAATTTCAGGCAAAGTGAGTGAGGAATTACCAGAGTGTACACAGGACCTGATGACAGATGTTACAACCAGCTACTACCAACACTTCCGCCCGCACGGCAAGGGCAAATAGCTCAATGTTCTGCACTGCTCTTGACCGTTTTGACTTTCTATCTGGTTCTGTTGAGTCCCTGGTGTCAGCTTGGGGCTCTAAAGCAGAATAATTTATTTGTCACAGCTGTGTAGAGTGCTTGGAAAATTTCACACAGCAGTGTTTATGATGAAGTCTTACATTGCTGTAGCTCTGCATTAGTCATTCTACAAAACAGGAGAGGCTGTTGGTGTGTCTTGGTATCTCCCCCCCCCCCCCCACCCCTGCACGTATCTGTGGGAAATGTTATTATAGGACATATGCTGGCTGACTGAAAAGTATAGGACATGAGGTGAACTGAAAGAAAACGAAGCAAAAACAGTACCAGTTATCGTGAATAAAGTTGACGGTACATGTATTCAGATTTATCAAAGAATCAAGACTATCGAATTATACACACATGCCCCTCTGCCTTCTTTTCTGTCATTGCTGATCAAAACAACTCGTCGAAAGTAGAGCCTCTCGTAATAAGTGCTTATTAAATGGTGGGGCTTGAAGCTAGTACCCGTTCAGGGCATACTGAAGAGATGGCAATGAATACCCATGATACAGCTTGTTTTTCATTGTCCTGGCTTCTAGGTAGAAATGGCCAAGGACCTCACAGAGGTGTTCGGGCGTAAATTCCTTAAAATTTAGTTTTGATGTTCTCGTGGAGAAACCTGGATCACGTGATGTGAGGTGTAGGTACAAGGGCCTAAGCGTCATAGACAGTAGATTTCACTGTTTGCAGGTGATCGAATAGGTAGCCATTCAGCTGAAGACGTTTCTCTGAGTTTTGCAATAGGAAGACATCATAATGTCTGCAAAAGTAACTTTTTAATGGTTTTGATGGAAAACCCCACTGAGCCAGCTGTACCTAAGGTCATTTTGAAGTTGTACGATCTTCATAGTGTACCTTGGGAGCCGCGGTGGTCGAATGGTAGAGCGCTGGACTTCTAATGCTCGGGTCGTGAGTTCGATCCTGGCCAAATGTTTGTGCTGGCTTTTTCATTGTTGCCCCGTGTTTGATATCGCCCTATGTGGGGGAAAAGGACGTTAAACCCCCAAACACCCACCCACCCTCGTAGTGTACCATGCATGGTTAATGTGCAATATTACTTGTTTGTGTAGCGTACCAATACTTTGGTGACACTGGCTACACTGTAGTGGAAAATGATGTTCTGGTCAAGTTGTGACTGATACACATACTTGCGCATTGTTGTAGCTTGCAGTCAGGTTTTGGGGTTTGGTTGCTTCAAGGGTAGTGTGTGTGTGCGTGTGTGTGTGTGTGTGTGTGTGTGGCTCACTGGCACCTTTTTTTTTCTTTTTTCCTCGTTTATGCTGATTATTTGCTAACAAAACAATAAAGTTACTGAAAACAAATTTTCATCATATCATGTGTCTTGTCTTTGTGTCATCAAACGTGCATTTTTTCTGCCGTGAGTTCAAAAACAACAACAACAAAATGTAATTTTGTTCTTTACTTGAATTTTTAATCAGTTAATAAGAATAGGATACCGTTTAGCAAGAACCAGATGATGTGTTTAGGAGACATTACATGCTACAGAATTTACAAGTCAAGCGTTTTCTTGGCAAGCCTTACCATGGACAAGGAGAGCTAACTTCTCGTTTACTGGAAGAGAACTAATACAGTGGTGGTTTCCCTTGGTATGACACCCTCGCTTCGCCGGACAGAACAGCGTCCCAAAAGCAAGGACATGTGCGAACATAAACTGCCCATACGTTCACTGGGTAAAAGGATAATTTATAACGAATCTTTTTGGCGTTCCCTGGTAACTGTACAAAACCAAAAAGAGATGCCGCTTCCTTCCTATGTAGGGGACAACTGATTTGTCCGCCGCCGATGGCTGTGTGAACTGGACTTGTTTGTGTCACAGTCAGGAACACGTGGACGACCTTACCATGCAGTCTAACCGGGTTGAACAATGTTAAGCAGGACTGTTCAGGGCCCGCATGTAAAAGTCGGGGTTAGGGAGTTTAGCCCCGGGTTAGAGTCTAACCGCGAACTAAACTAGCTCTAGGGTTAAATTTTCTGTTGTTTTTTTGTTTTAAATCAGGAAGCGGGTCCATTCCAGCAAGGTGTCAATGTCGTTATAGAAGGATGTTTGTCTTTCTTTCTTCGCTTCCTTTTTTATTTAATTTTGTTTGGGGGTTTCTTTTGTCCTAGTCTGGGTTAGGCCCGTAACAGTGGGGTTAAATTAACCTCGAGTTTTACATACGGGTCCAGGTAGACTAACTGGTCCGTCATAGTCGAGGGTTTGTCATTATGCGGACCTCGAACTAGACTACCTCTAGGGTTAATTTTGTTGTTGTTGTTGTTTTAAATCAGGAAGCGGGTCCATTCAAGCAAGGTGCCTATGCCGTTATAGAAGGATGTTTGCCGTTCTTTCTTCGCTTCCTTTTTTATTTAATTTTGTTTGGGGGTTTCTTTTGTCCTAGTCTGGGTTAGGAACGTAACAGTGGGTTAAATCAACCTCGAGTTTTACATACGGGCCCAGGTAGACCAACTGGTCCGTCACAGTCGAGGTTATAATTATCATTATGCGGACCACCTTGCAGTCTGTGCTGAATAGTTTTCAGCAGGACCGTTCAGCTAGGGTATCCGCTGGTCCGTCACAGTCAGTGATATATCCTTATGTGAATGACATTGTAGTCAGACTGAGTTGAATAGTGTTCAGCTGTACTGTTCAGTTAGGCTAGCTGGTCCGTCGCAGTCAAGGATATATCATGTGAACGACCTTGTAGCCTGACTCGGTTGAATAGTGTTCCTCTGGACTGTTCAGTTAGGGCAACTCAGTGGTCCTGTTTTGTGTAACCATATGTGATCCCTCACAATCAAGGATACTATCATATAATCATATAATAATAATAATAATAATAATACATGATAATATAACATTCTTGTATAGCGCAGTATCCCCACAAAGTGAGCTCAAGGCGCTTCAAAAATACGGTCTAAGCTAGAAGTACACAACACGTACGGACACAACACACACACACACACACTCTCTCTCTCTCTCTCCACACACACACACACTCTCTCTCTCTCTCTCCACACACACACACACACACACCTACATACCCCTGCCACTCCACCGGCAGGTGGGCTCAGAACGGCGGAAGATCTGTGGTGAACTAGTCATGTCATAGGACAGTCTGAACAAGAAGGTTTTCAGTTTGGCTTTGAAATCAGTCATATTATGTCGCCGAGCTGGCAGTCCGGACTAAAATTTAATAGTGTTTAGCCAATCCTATGTCGCCGACCTTGCAGTCAGGATTAAAACAGTGTGTAGCCGGATTTTTCAGTGCGGGTAACTGGTCTGTCACAGCCAGTTCAGGACATCGGATGCACCTTGACCATTATGTGGCCGACCTTGCAGTCTGACTGAACCGACTGAATAGTGTTCAGTTGGAGTGGACTGTTCTGTTAGGTTGGGTCTCAGTAACTGTCCCTTCCCTGCGATAATAATAATAATAATAATAATGAGTATTGTATAGCCGCTTTACCCAGTTTAGTGAATCGGCTCAAAGCGCCGCGAACTGAACCCAGCACGCACGCTCACGTGAATCACGCGCATTCTCTCACACACTGGACATAAACACATTACAATCACGTGGTGCGAAGGGTCAGCTCAGCTATTTAAGTATCGGAATTTAGAATTGCATTTTTTTCCCCAAATGTTGTGGGCTGAACATTTCCAAAGTGAAGCCGAGTACTCGGAGAGAACCTTCGACGATCGGCGCGAATGATCGGTGCCACATACGAGAAGGGGAAATTCGTTGCACCGAGTGGGACTCAAACCCGTGACCTCTCGCATTGGTGACAAGTCTCTTAACCACTAGGCCACCGGTCTGCCTATTATTAGGACCGTCTCTTGTGGCGAAAACGTTAAACCCCAAGTAACTAACCAAACTTAATCAGTCACCGATGTATCTAAAATATGTTTGAGAAAAACAGTTCGCGACGGCACAAGCTACATAATATGGAGCGAACGATTTATTTTAGCGCTGGCTTGTAGCACCCTGTGAACCTCAGCGCAGTTTGGCCGATTTTCGCATTGGTTGGAAAAAAATTCTTTGTGATCCGAGAACGGATGTTGTCCTGCAACCGTTTCTTCAGTTCCTCGGCCTTACAAGATGGAATTGAATATAATCCGGCGCTCGTCACGCGATCTGCAGATTATGGAGGGGCTAAATTTAGGTGTGTTGAAAGGTTTTTTACTGCTGCGGACGTGACAGACACCTTGTCACAGAGATCAATTATTTATTCATTTGCAACGATTTCGCACGCAGCTGCCAGTCGTTACCCCGCTATACATAACCTCTCCTCCAATGATACTGGTTGCGACTGTTGTGAATACCGACTTCCTGTTAATTGGACTTGAGCGTGATTGGGGCTTGGCTTCTCCAAATTCGACCAAGTGATGTATATGCTCACAATCGGATTGGCTTTGTGCATTGCTCGCCGTGAAAAGGTCTATTTCCGGTGGTGACTCGAAATTTATTTTGACAAACTGCCTACCGCAAATGCATTTTTCACATTTACACTGAGACCCAACCTTTAAAATTTTAATAATAATAATAATGATAATAATAATAATAATAAGTATTGTCGGTGTAGGCGCTTTACCCAATTTCGTGAATCGGCTCAAAGCGCCGCGAACTGAACCCGACACGCACGCTCATGTGAATCACACGCATTCTCTCACACACTGGACATAAAACACATTACACTCACGTGGTGCGAAGGGTCAGCCCAGTTATTTAAATTTCGGAATTTAGAATTGCATTTATTTTTCAAATTATTTGGTGGGCTGAACATTTCCAAAGCAGAGGGGGAGGAAGCCGGAGTACCCGGACCCGGAGAGAACCCCCGACGATCGGCCCGAATGAACGGTGCCACACACGAGAAGGAAAAATTCTTTGCCCCGAGTGGGACTCGAACCCCTGACCTCTCGCATTGGTGACAAGTCTCGTAACTACTAGACCACAGACCGCCCCTCGCTAATCGTGTTGAGCAGTTTTCCTGGTGGTTAGCGTCACACCACTTAGACACCTGCACAGTGGCAGCATCTGAAATGTTGACACTGAGCCAACAGAAGCGTGTTCAATGACGCGACTAACAAACTGAGCAAGAACGGCGTTGTATAAGGCTATTTTGCACCAACCGCTCAGTCGCAGAATCTGAATGTTCGACCGCTCGCATCCCGGGCCCTGAGTGTTTGTGCGTTGCGCAGAGAGAGAGAGAGAGAGAGAGAGTTGAACTGAACTGAATGGAATTGAATTGAATTATTTTATTCGGCAGGCCACTGGGCCCTTGCAGGAGGTTGGCGGGTATGACTACTCATGTACACGGCAAGATTCACATATAATCACAGCGGGTGGGTGGCTGGGAGTTAAACGTCCTTTTCCACCACGCGTTAATCACAGTGGCATGCACACCATCGGTATTGCAATAAACAACAAGACATAATTAACTGAGATTTCTATCTCTACGTTGGAAAACCTTATACAAGTAAATTGCAAATCGTTGCCTGACCTTGTCATTTGTACATGATATCAAGGGAAGTCTGAGCGTATTAGGCGACGAGGTATACTTTTTGTGGTATGTATTCTTTTTTGAGTTCTGCTAAAATAGGACAGCACAGTACAAAGTGCACTTTATCCTCCCTGGGTGCACTCCTTTGTCCAACGTTACATTTTTGGGGTTTTTTTTCATGTAGTGCAGGCACACTCAGCCGCGAATTAGTCTTTGTGGCTTGCGCGGCTTTAAGCCCTAAAAAACTCACTCACTCACTCCTCCCTGGGTGCACCACAAAGTGCAGAAGCCAAGTTGCGGTGAGTCACTCGGTGACACAAACCTGGAAGTGTGAACGAAAATTTCAGAGATGCCAAATCTAAAAAGAATCATACTGTTTCGAATACATGTCAGTATTCATTGGTTGATCAAGATAACACTCATAACTGAACGTGGTGAGAGAGAACGAAGGAACCAACGAACGAACGAATGTTTATTTTACAAGGATAAAAGATTAGGTCGCGCACACCTGTCTTACATCTTGTCCTTGCTAGGCTACTTATATACAAAGTAAGCTCCAGCGCGATCCAGGCGAAGTAGAGGGCGCGCGCGCGCACGCACACGCACACACACACACACACACACACACACACACACACACACACACACACACACACACACACACTTGCTTGTAAGGGGTGTCAGAAGAAATAATGCATCATGTTTAAGTTTTCTTTCTCTCTTCCTCTTTTTCAGGTCTCTCTCTCTCTCTCTCTCTCTCTCTCTCTCTCCCCCTCCCGACCATGCTGCTACATACATATCAAGCAATACTAACAAATGACCAATATGTTATTGTACATAAAGAACAATAGGCGGAAAACAAAGGATGTGATAAATGAGCAATGCAAATAAACCTTGAGGGGATATTTTTACAGTTAAACACACACACACACACACACACACACACACACACACACACACACACACACGCGCGCGCGCGCGCAACGCACGCACGCACGCACGCACGCACACACACACACACACACACACACAACACAAAGAGAGAGAGAGGGGGGGGGAGGCGGTGGGGGATGGGGGAGTGCACAATCTGTTTACGACTTCTCCACACCGGCAACGAGAATGACAAAGGATGTCTGGGCTGCTGTTGATCGAGCTTTTGTCATGTCCGGCTTCTGCACTTTACAATAATGAGCGTAGTGGACAGTGGCCTGACACCTGCAAAGGCCGTGGCGTGTTCAACAGCATCAAAATTGGCGACGGCTTGCACTAAAAAGCTGACGGTCCGGAAATCTAGCGCTTATATGGACAGCGAATTAGACACAGAGCGGCCCACAAGGGTTCATCAGCCGAGTTTGACGTCACAGTCTCAACAGGTTCCTGTCTAGACGCAATACAAAATACAACAGAAGAACTTTCACTCCCAGACAGGCTTTTGGTGGAGACCATTGTACAATTATGTTGTTGATGTGTGCTGTTGTTGATTCAGGCAATGTACTTTAAAACAAAATGCTGATCGGCTGGTTTGACGTCACAGTCTTAAAAGGCTCCTGTATAGACGCGATATCGATGTACCGTACCTATCACTTTCTGATAGGCTTTTAGAGGTCACCATTATTCAATTATGTTGTTGTTGTCGTTTGTTTTTTTGTCGACTATGATAGACATGCAGTGTCCACAGCTGGCACAAGGCTTCAACGGCTGAGTTTGACGTCACAGTCTTGAGAGGTTCCTGTCTAAACGCAATACAAAATGTAGCAGACCTTTCAGACAGGCTTTTAGTAGAAAACACATTATTCAATTATCCTGTTGTTGTTTGTCGTTAATGCTGTCGTTTTTGATGATACCATTGCCGCGATGGAGCGAGAAAAAGGCCAGCACAAATAGGCTATATGGCCCCAAACGGAATTCAAACTCACGGCCCGAACGTCGAGAGTCCAACGCTCTTACAATTTTTTTTCCTGTCCCGGCTCTCCCTTCACTTCGTAGCAAAGACAAGTTTAATAACTAATGTTTTGATCAACAACTTTTTACCGTTGGAAAATTAAGGTCACTGTCTTCGCGCGCGCTCGTCTTTTCAATGCTCGGGTCGTGAGTCAGAATCCCGGCTGGGGCCAAAATTAATATTTGTGCTGGCTTTTTTTTTCCCCGTTGACCCGTGTATCACCCCGGGATTTAAACTCGCGAACAAGCCCCCCCCCCCCCCCTCCCGCCTCTGTCTCTGTCTGTCTGTCTCTCTCTCTCTCTCTCTCTCGCTCTCTCTCTCTCAAGCTCTCAAGAAAGAGCTTTCTATGTGACCCCCCCCCCACCCACCCCCCCCCCCCCATCACCGAGCCCCACCCCTCTCTCCCGGAGTACACAACTGTCGCGTGTGATTCCAGTCCTGTCTGCGCGGCTGACGAGGGATTTGTGAGTGTGTGAATAGAATCAGATTCAGTCTTTGTGGAGCAACGGCCATTGACTTTAAACTCGTTAGCAGCTTGGGAAACGAAAAGCCAAGCAGACAACTGGTGGACACATGTCGGTGAAACAGCGGACATGCAGAGAAAGTAAACATTTAAGTGCGGCCGCGAACGTCAGTCAGTGTTCGATAGGGCGGTCGAGTCTCGATTTTGGGAACTGGAAATTCTCTTCGGAATTGTGCCTCGGTTAGCGTGCGTTATTTCTTAGGGTAGTAATCAAACGAGTTAAGTCTCCTTTACTGCTCTGGTGATTAATAATAATAATAAAAATAATAAAAAAGAACTTGCACCAACGAAGAAGGAACGCTCAGCCCGGTAAAAAAAAAAAAAGGAAAGAAAAATAAAAAAACGAAAAAAAGGAAAAACCACTATTCACTTTTTTTTTTTTTTTGCTTGTAGCGGACATGCATGTAACTGAGGTTAGAATAAACAAGAAGAAAAGAGAAAAAAAAAAAAAACGCCTAATCTGTAAGATTTTTATTTTTATTCACAGATCGTGTTTTGGTGATGTCTAGCACTCCACCGCTTAGACACTTACACAGTGACAGCATCTGAAATATTGGCACTGAGCCAACAGAAGAGTACGTAATAACGCAGCTTACAATTCTTCCTCCACGTAGTCGTATGCACTGTCTCCATCTTCACTCTGTGATTGTTTAGTGCTGAAATGTTCTCTGAAGTAACTTTCATAGCCTGTTGTTCTTGTATTTCCAGCATCAAGAATATATCATTATCTAAAACAACAACAACAACAACAACAACAACAAAACACTCAGTTTCTTTTGCCAGCCTAATTATCCACATTATCAGTCTCTCAATATAATTTCACTCGCGGACGCGCGCGCGCGCGCGCACGCCGCACGCACGCACGCACACACACACACACACGCAGGCACGCGCGCGCGCACACACACACACACACACACACACACACGGGCGTGCGCTTGACGTCACAACACGTGACTGAAAGGTTTAAGTGACACTTTATTGGTTACCATACAGGGCGAGTTTGAATTCGACCGTTTGGCACTAAGCCATCTACATTCCTCAGATTGACCGAACAAAATATGTTGGCCCTGTTTACGCCCCCCCCCCTCCTCTCTCTCTCTCTCTCTCTCTCTCTCCAAGTTTAGTATTTGTAGTTTAGCAAGGACAAGATCTAAAAAAGGTCTGCGCACCTAATCTTTTATCCTTGTAAAAATAAAGTTTCGTTCGTTCGTTCGTTCGTTCGTTCGTTTGTCCGCTCTCTCTCTCTCTCTCTCTCTCTCTCTCTCTCTCTCTCTCTTTCTCTCTCTTCTATAACGACGCTGGGAACTTCCTCGTCCCTCAGGTTGTTCGTGAGCAGAGAGAGAATGACTCGCACCCGGGCCCCGTCTGGACCTATTTGATTTGGTGCATCCAGACAGCTGATGGTCGGCCGCGTGTCCGGGCTACCTGATGGTCTTCCATCATTAGCAAATGTCCCCCAGAGACGCAAACCTTTTAGTCGAAGTCACTGGGTAATTTTTATGACTAATCGGTAATCCACTCCCCAACCTCGCCTGCTGTCGTCATTGCTTCGTCCCAGCCCCTCGATCTCCCGATGTCCTCAGTTCTGAGTATACTTCAATCCGGTACAATCCGATGCCCATTTATAAAGTGCAAAGTTCATCCTCGCTGCGCGAAATACAGCAGAGAAAATCAATGTATCAATGAAACTTCATTTTACAACGGTAAAGGCAGTTGACGTCAGATAGTCAGTTTTCATACCTGCCGTTGCTGAAAAACTACTATTATCTGAGAATGAGAGAGAGAGAGAGAGAGAGTTTTAAATTTTTATATGTTGTCGTCGGTTTTTTGTGTTGTTTGTTTGTTTGTTTGTTTTTTTTACATATAGCTCTCTCCTACCTGAACAATCAAGATCGTGGTGTTTTGTTGTTGTTGTTGTTGTTGTTGTTGTTGTTGTTTTAATCTGCGTGAGATAACACTGACATACGTGCGTACTCCAGGAGCCCAGAAAGTGCTACAGACAAACTACATATGCCGATCTGGTCAGTCAAGGCAGGTCTAATTGGAAACATTATTCTATTGGGTTCCACTTGCTTCTATCGTTGCCAGGCGCTCAGACATACGCTTAGGAATGAGACTGGACCGGCCTTGTGTGTGTGTGTGTGTGTGTGTGTGTGTGTGTGTGTGTGTGTGTGTGTGTGTGTGTGTGTGCGTGCGTGTGTGTGTGTGCTTGTGCGTGTGTGTGCTTGTGTGTGCTTGTGTGCTTGTGTGTGTGTGTGTGTGTGTGTGTGTGTGTGTGTGTGTTGTGTGTGTGTTTGAGAGAGAGAGAGAGCGAGAGAGAGAGTCAAGAAGAATCAAGAAAACTTTATATTTCAACGGTACAGATAGTTAACGACAAACAGTCAATTTTCATACCTGTCGTTGGTAACTCTAGTAATATGTATCTAAATAAAAACGCATAGAGTTATAGCCGCACGCACACACACACCACACCACACACACACACACACACACACACACACACACACACACACACACACACACACGCATGCACGCACGCACGCACGCACACTCGCTTGTACAGCAACAGGAACAAGACAAAAATAGCAGTAAGTCCATTGTAAGTGTAACGACACAGTAATAAGGAATATGTAGAAAGCAAGATTAACATACCAACTATTTTAATACTTTTGGAGAGAGAGAGAGACATACATACAGACAGACAGACAGACAGACAGACAAATGACTAAGACAATGGCAATGACACATTTTTCAAGGGTGAACAGATTAGATTTTATCTTCTCTCTTGTCCTTGCTCTTTGGAGAGAGAGAGAGAGAGGAGCAGAAATTCTGTGTTTTTCTCCGTATAATACCTGTACTTTGCTAAGTACAACACCAAAGACCTGGGAATCCCAAGTGCGCACACTGGCCTTCACCAGCCTACACGGCAGATCTGGCTGATTGAAACTTGCGCCCCCCACCGCACTGAACGGAACTTGCACCGGTTCAAAATGTCACGTTTTGCTGGCTTCTTCCGACAGAAGATAACCCACAAAAACCTTTCTGTCTCTGCCCCCCCTCCCCGCCTTTTCCCCCCCCCCCCCCCCCCTCTCTGTCCCGTATGTATGGCCACATGCAGTGTGTGTGTGTGTGTGTGTGTGTGTGTGTTTTCTTGGCTACTTTTTGTATTGTAGTCTAGCAACGGCAAGGTTGCAACTGACTTGCCTTTAGTCCACAATCTCTCCACATTGAACAATAAAGAGACTGTCATTCTCTCTGTCTCTGTGTGTCTGTCTGTGTGTCTGTCTGTGTGTCTGTCTGTGTCTGTCTCTCTCTCTCTTCTGTCACTCATGGGCAAAAGGTGGTTTCTTAGCAGGGTGAAAATGTTCCTCTTCCAGACAAGTTCTGCCTTGACATCTCTCAGATCCGTGGGGGCTGTCCTGACTACTGGCAATGTAACTTCTGTGTTCTCATCCGTTGCTGACGGAACTACTGGAGTTTGGTTCCCTGGATACAGTCAGGGGGTCACTCTGTTGCCTGTCTTGCCACTCTTGGAATTCTGTCAGACTCGATCTGGCAGAGCGTGAATACGTTATTGGGTAGAAAAGTTCACCATTGATTTCATTTGGTATACCTCATTACATTGCCACCATTAAAACTTTAATCTGAGGCGGCGTGATCTGCAACCCACCCCCTCCCCGCCCCCTCCATCCACCCCTCCCCCCACAAGCAGAATCTGAAAACTACCTCTTCGCTGCCCTCAACCAATAGTTGTTGCCATATCATTTTGCTGGTCGTGTGTCAGTGCCGGTCTCTGTGTGTGTGTGTGTGTGTGTGTGTGTGTGTGTGTGTGTGTGTGTGTGTGTGTGTGTGTGTGTGTGTGTGTGTGTGTGTGTGTGTGTATAGAAGCCGGGTGCGGGGAAGGCCGTGTATGATGCTGCACATTATTTTTTTGTAGTTAAAATGTATATGTTGAGACATGTTGCGGGTGTTCCTGAATGAATGAGTGCGTGTTGATTTTAAGTTGCCCTGAGCTCCTGCGGGAGGTAGAGCGTCCCTCAAATACCCATTTTACTAGTATTGTTATTACTAGGAGAGAGAGAGAGAGAGAGAGAGAGAGCGGGGGAGGGGGGGACTTGATAACCAAATGCAAGACTGATTAATCTATCACTGAAAGGCGTGTTGACTTAATTAATGATGCGCCTCTATTTGTGTATTCTCCCCAAACTCACGGTGATCATGCTTGGTACCTCAGTTCAGTTACCTACGGCACTGATTACTTAAAAGAAAAATGGAAACCTCACAAGGTTTACTGTTGGTTGACCTAAGTCGAGGGCTTGTTTTGGTCAAACAGATATTTGATACTTTATAGAGGTTTGACCGCTCGCGCGCGCGCACACACACACACACACACACACACAACACACAACACAACACAACACAACACAACACAACACAACACACACACACAACACACACACACACACACACACACACACACACACACACACACACACACACACACACACACACTTGCTTGTAAGGGGTGTCAGAAGAAATAATGCATCATGTTTAAGTTTTCTTTCTCTCTTCCTCTTTTTCAGGTTACTACTACTACTACTCTCTCTCTCTCTCTCTCTCTCTCTCTCTATCTCTCTCTCTTCCCCCTCCCCCCCCCCCCCCACCACCCGCGAACCCCGGCTGAAACCAAATATTTCTGGTTTTCCCGTCTTTGATTTCACCTATATGTGGTGGAAAAGGACGATACACTCCAACCCAGCACCCCCCCCCCCACTTCACACCCCCCCTCTCTCATCTCTTCTCTCTCTCTCAACACACACACACACACACACACACACACACACACACACACACACACATCGTCACACACACACAACTAAACCTTGAAATGGTTGAACTTAGTCCTAAACTGAAACGACCATTCCGTGTTGTCTGCCTTTGAGCCGTGCAGCTAAGTAAATACTCAGAGAAACCGGCTGAATCTGCTTACCGTCGCGGTACTTAGCCGATTCCAGGGGCATTAAAGTGAAACCATAATGAATGGGTTTTTTTTTTTTAACCGATCCTCTGTGAGTAGCTTTTTGCGGTGAACTTCGTGACTTGCTCATTTAGTAGTCTGCATCAGATTAAATTTTGTACTTGTGTAACACGATTCACTTTTTTTTTAATCTGTCTGTGTCTCTGTCTGCATGCCTGCCTGCCTTTGTCTATCCGTCTGTCTGTCCGTCTGTCTGTCTGTCTGTCTGTCTCTGTCTCTCTCTCTCTCTGTCTCTCTCTCTCTCTTACCGTTGTAAAATAAAGTTGTTGTTTTTTTTTTACGGTAGTGTAACAACGGCAAGTTTGAAAATGGTCTTTGTATGCCTATAACGTCTTCCGTTGTAAAACTAAGGATCGTTATCGTTATCGTTATCTCTCTCTCTCTCTCTCTCTCTCTCTCTCTCTCCTCGTGTTGACATTTTCAAATCCAGTCTATCGTTCTCGGGTCACGTGCGTCTTTATTGAACTCACTTCCAGTTAACGTGCGGAATGCGTTCTCTTCAAGTTGTTTCGGGGGTCGTGTCTTCAAATATCTACTTGGTAAAGCCAGGCGTGTGTGTGCTGATTAGCATTGTTCTAATTATCGTTTTACTCAAGATTCCTTTTACCTTTGTGTATCCTGATCATGGTTTTTGCCTTTCCCCATCAATCTTTAGTAAATCTTGTGTGTGTGTGTGTGTGTTGTGTGTGTGTGTGTGTGTGTGTGTGTGTGTGTGTGTGTGTGTGCTCAATATGCTCGTGTGCATATGCGTGCGCGTGCGCGCCGATCGTGCTATTGTCATTATTTTGCTGTCTTGTTGTCTCAGTCGATGTATGTATATTGTTTTCGGGATAATATTGCAGGTGTAGTTACGGCAAGTTATAATACTGGTTCGCCGACTAAAACAGCAACGACAACAACGACATCAACACCAACCAAAAAAAAAAAAAAACAAATACAAAAAACAAAAGACGTTCACCGTTGAAAAAGAAAGGTGCAATTCAGTCCATTTCTCTCTCTCTCCTCTCTCTCTCTCTCTCTCTCTCTCTCTTTGAAATGTAAAATTACTTCAGTTATAAAACCTTCTGCCAGTCGTGTCTCACAGCTCTATATTGTGTGTGTTGCGTACATGGAGAGTTTTCACACACGAGACAAAAGAATTATGTGAGTTTATGAACTCTGTGTACATGCTGGATTCTGAGTCTCGCACAGAGCTTCATTTCACACACGAGACAAAATAATTATGCGAGTTACTTGAACTATGCACATGCTGGAGTCTGGAGACAAGCACAGAGCTGCATACGCGCTCCGGAGATGTCTGCTTAACTCTTGAGTTCAGCGGAAGGTCAGCTCATCAACTTGCAGGGGATTTCAACCGGCGAACCAGACTTGCTCATGGGTGTCAGTAAAATATTGCAGGGAGTTTTTCCAAAGCTATTTCACCACGGGGGTGAACCACGTGACTTGAAGGTGGAAGAAAAGGCATGTATTGTTGGCGAAACATGACAAAATAGCAGGGTTTTCTTCAGAAAAATCTGTAATTCTGTTCCTCTGTAGAAGAAAAGGAAATAGTTCTTCTGCAGAAAATCCGTTTGTCGTCGTCGTTGTTGTTGTTGTTGTTGTTGTTTTCCTCTGCAGAAAAACAGCTGCTTTGACATCTCTCGTCAGTCTTTTTCGTTTGTGGTGTTCTATCATATTTACACATCAGTTTTCATACGAAAATATTAAATATGACCCCTTTTTTAACCGACGGCGAAGTCGTGTGGCTCAGTCGGTTGAAAAATCAGAAGGTCGAGGGTTCGAACTCCAACAAAGCCAACATTTGTACAGGCCTTTTCCAGTGCCCTGTCTTTGAAATCAACATGGTGGTGGACAAAAGACGTTACACCTCACCCTGCCCACCCCCACCCCGCCCCTCCCCCCCCCCCCCCCCCCCCCCCCCCCGTCTCCGGTTCGCACGCCGCTGCCTTATCAATACAGTCGACCTCTGTGCACCCTCCGGTCGTGATCGAAGAAGAACCTCGAGAGAATGAAGCCATCATGTACACAATGACTTGTCCTTCCGGGACCCCGGTGTCCTGCTAGACGGCCGGTCAGTAGCAAGAGAGACAGCGGCCACAATCTGTCATGAACTCAGTACACCACCAGAGACCGTATAATATATACTCAGAGTCAAGGCCTTTGGACAATACCGTGAACACGTCAGCGTGTCGTGCTACGACATCGTGCAGGAAGATGCACAAACCTTGAACTCAGGGTCGCTACGTCCGCGGTCCCAGGCTTCCGTAGACGGTCATTTCCTGGTGGGACAAATTATCCAGCAGCCGCACCGATGCTCAATTTGTGTATGACGTCCGCTCTGGTGTAGCCTATCATCGTCATCGTCGTCGTTGTCATCGTCGTCGTCATCATCATCGTCGTCGTCGTCGTCGTCGTCATCATCATCGTCGTCGTCGTCGTCGTCGTCGTCATGGGCGTCGTCGTTGTCGTAATCCATCATCATCATCATCATCGTCGTCGTCGTCGTCGTCGTAGTCGTAGTCGTCGTCGTAAATCTCTAAAACTGTTTAACTCCTGACAAACAAAATAGCCACAGTATCTCATCATTGAATGGGGTCCGTGGCAATAGGTAGCGCGTCCGACTAAACCGTTGCGATACTGAACGGCCGTCACCGCTGTTACAGCGAAGCGTGGGTTTGAGCCTAGGTCGAGCTTGCGATTATGTGGTACCAGTTTTTCCTGGCTACCAGGCTGCTCATCGGGAGTTTTTCTCCGGGCTATCCGGCTTTCCTCCCCCAGAAAAAAAAAAAACAAAAAAACTAGAGAGTCAAAAGTCTTCATGGTTCCCTTGTGACAAGGGTCAAGGTCATTCACAAGAGTATGTTTGTAAAGCTCTTATCACTATCTATCATCGTGCCAAGTAAGGTGTCTCTGGAGTTGCGAGTTCCTGGCAATATTTCAATTTCCCCAAAACAGTTTGTATGGCCTTGACCTTGGGTCAAGGTCATTCAAATGAGATCTCATCAATGTCTATCGTTATGCCAAGCTTGACGCCTCTAGTATCTGCAGTTCCTCCAAAAACGGTAATATTAAAATTCACAACAGACAACTTTAATGACCTTGACCTTCAGTCAATGTCATTCAAAAAGGTAGGTCTCACTGCTGTCTATCAACATGACTCGTTTGGTACCTCTACTGTTTGTTGTTTCCGAGAAAATTCCAAGGTTAAAGTTTCTCGAAAACAGTTTGCATGGTCTTGGCCTTGACCAAAAGTCACTGAACACAGGTATGTCAGTAAAGGTGTTGCCAGTGTCTGTCATCGTGCAAAGTTAGATGCTTCTGGTTCTTCTAGACTCTGAGAAAATGCAAGCGTAAAACTTTCCAAACAGACTGCTTTAATGACCTTGACCTTGGGTCAAGGTCACTTAAAATGGTATGTGTGCATACGTCTTATCACTGGCTATTAGCACGCCAAATTTGGCGCCTCTGCTGTTTGCTGTTTCTGAGAAAATGCCAGTGTTAACGTTTCACAAAAATAGCTTGTGTGGCCTTGACCTTGATACAAGGCCACTGAATACATGTATATCTGTAAAGTTCTTGTCAATGTCTATCATCCTGCAAAGTTTAAAGCCGGCGGTGTTTGTAGATTCCGAGAAAATGCCAATGCAATTTTTTGAAACAGACAGCTTTAGTGACCTTGACCTTGAGTCAAGGTCATTCACAATGATATGTTTTGAAAGGTCTTATGGTTGTCTATCACCATGCCAAGTTTGGTGCCTCTGCTGTTTGCAGATTCTGAGAAAATGACAATGTTAAAGTTTTTCTACACACACACACACACACACACACACACACAGACGACGGAGGGTTATTACACAGACTCCCACTGTTACACAAGGGAGCCAAAAAAGGATAAGCGTACATGATGTGTCAGCAGTCATGTATTTCAGTATTTCATTATCTGTCTAGGCGATTCACAGTTAAATGTAGAGGTCTCAGACGACTTTATCCGATTTTCACATCATTATAGCTTTGCATCAAGCCACTCACTGAAACCACCTGGTCAAGGTCGAGTCCTCAGATCGCGTCTGAACTATTTCTCGTTGATCCCCCACCCCACCCCCCACCCCCAATCAAGAAATTACATTCGAAGGTTCAGTAAAGTTTCATTTATGACTGCCAAAGAGGTTCAACATATGCTTCTCTGCACTCAGTCAGTCATTTTAGATTTTCCCTCATTGTATGAACAGTCACTTACATGACGTGTACAAGCAGTTTATTGTAGTCAAGCCTAAGTATTCCATAATCTGTATCAGTGGTAGTTTCAGCCGACTTTTTGTTCTTAATCTTCTTTTCTCATATACCTGTGTATCAAGCCGAAACCGCTTAATCAAAAAACCCAGACCACGTCTGAACTAATGATCAGTCAAATGGGGTCAACCGTGTGTTTTCCCCAGGTCTTTGCCCTCCAGGTCTGTGTTCCTCCCAGGTCTGTGTTCCCGGCCCAATACCGTGAACTCGTCAGCGCTGAGAATGGCAGCGGATTCGTGGTCTAGATAGATCTCCGATTGAACAGAAGCTTCTTGAATAATTTGAGTCATGCTTGCAGCTATATAATGCTGGGGGAAGGACACTTTAGTCGGTGTACATGTACTACAAATATTAGAATAAACACTCACAAAGCTTCACATTTCGTGAAGAATCGCGACAGGAAGACTCCCGCTTGAACGGGCCCTAATCGTGCAAAGCGTGAACAGACTGAGCTGTGCTTGATCGGTTTCGCATTCACCTCGCAAATTTACATTTCCTTGAAAGCGTCAGCATGTTTGTTTGTGTCTTTAGTGGAAGCTTAACTTGTGTTTTTGTTTGGATTTGAGTTCGTGAGTGAACTGACATCGTCTTGCCAACATAAAAAAGCGCACTTTATTCTGTCGGCGTCGTGCTCTGCCGACGTACAAACTCGTTCGTCTGCTATGTGCAGCCGCTGTCGACTGTCAGTTTTTACTCGGATAAACGTTCAAAATATACCATAAATTGGCCCAATAAAGGATGATAAAGCATTCACACCCCATCAAGCTGTGGGATACCGACTCGTATTTTGATCCAAGACGCAATCAAACCCTTCGCTAAAGCTCAGTCAAACGCCTCTCTTTTCGCTTTACGTTTAGCCTTCTGTTGGCTCAGTGTCAGCCTGTGAGAAGCAGTCACTGTGCAGGTGTCTAAGTGGTATGACGTTGGTGGGACATCACCACAACAGCTCAGGATGATCTGTGAGCCTAGACAGTAGATAAGATTGGACGATGGGACTCCAGAACAGACAGGTACGGATAGCATCAGTATCCCGACGAGACAAAATCTTGCTTAAAAGGACATCTCGGGAGTACTGATACTGTCATTAGCCGTTTGTCATTAGCAGTATTTTTTTTTTTCCCCATTAGCCGCTGACAAGATGTATGGTGTTGCTTCTGCCTCATCCCGACCTATCCCTAGCTCGTTCCAAGGAGGGTAAACAAAATGGTTACTGTTCATATACAGGCTACGCGACACAGATGCAAATCTGGAGGAAAACGCTATATATTCCTCTTACACATAACGCTGCAGATGACACCCTAGAAATGCTTTAAAATTCACCAAACAATTCACAAAATCAGGCAGCCATAGACTCATGCGTAGAGGAAATTTAAACAAATTCCAATATTCCGTTTTTTGGCAGTGTTGGCAGCGACCACATACCCCCTCATTCCACGGTCGTCTGCTGGCTCCTGTGCCAGCCGCGCATGAATACATATAGTCTACAAGCCAGCCTCATTTTTCCCTAATTTTACTATTACCTGGCATGAAACATGTTTACAAAGCCAACAAAAAAGCGCCAGATTGCCATATTTTACTATGCACACAAATTTTAAAAGGGGCAAAGATTTTATACTATATTTAGCCGAGTTCTTACTACATGCACCGGAAGCTAATACCGTCGCGTAGCCTAATCAAGCTGCTTTCTCAGTCAGTCGTGCTGATGCAATGGCGGACTGCCGGGTGAGCAGCAGTCTAACTTGTGAGCGACACGCCAATGATAATTCAGGGGCGCCGGAAGATGTTTGGGGGGAGGGGGGGCAGAATCTCGGAGGGGGGAACTTTGCCCGAAGAAAGTGAAAAGGGGGGGGGGGCGGCGATCAAATGCTGCGTAGACAAAAAAACCTTTAAGAACCAGGACGTTGCCCGAAAAAAAGTGAAAAGTGGGGGGGGGGGGGGGGGGGGGCAATAAGAGGAGCGGACAGCCTTCGGTCCGCAAAAACAGAAGTTCTCTGTTGGGTGGGATGAGGGAGAGAGCACTAAGAGGGGTAGGGGGAGAGGTAGGGGAAAGGGGGGGGGGCAAAACCATGGCTTTGCCCCCCCTCCTGCCATAGTCACCTGATTTTCCAGGGGGGGGGGGGGCAAAAAGACACTCTTGCCCCCCCTGCTTGGGTACAGGGGGGGCAGCTGCCCCCCCCCCTGCCCCCCCGGTTCCGGCGCCTTTGTAATTATTCCTCGACCTCTAGCCACGTGCCTTTGGTTAGTACTACTATAGTATTAGTAGTATTCCTGCGACACCACTCACCAGTCTGACATCCACTTCGCTGCATTATGGTGCCGGTCAGACCGCACCACTGATCCGGCTAATGGGTCCTAATGGGATTCCTAATGTGACCTACAGTAGGAGTACCGTAATATCGTCTCGTTTGTTGGTGAGGCCCACATGAAGGGAAATGAAATAGAAGCCAGTTTTATGAGATTTTAGGTCTAGCAGTTGTACTTCCTGACTGAACTGGAAAAACCAAGGAGGTCTTCGTTACGCTGAAGTCAAGAAAGAAAGAAAGAAAGAAAACAAAACAAACAACAACAATGAACACAAATCAGCACACACACACACACACACACACACACACACACACACACACACACACACACACACACACACACACACCGTGCGGGCACACAGCAGTGTTTGAGAGAGAGAGAGAGAGAGAGACACACACACACACACACACACACACACACACACACACACACTGACTGAGAGTGCTATATTTACTGGCCTAAAAGATTATGCATGTGTACAATTATTTTCAAAATTGAAAAGCTGAAACCGAAAACACGAATTTAATTTTTTTTTAAATGCATGGGACTATCCACGTCTTTTGCTGTTTTGCGCACTGATGTGCATGGCCTATGTGTTGCTGTTTTGCGCACTGATGTGCATGGCCTATGTGTTGCTGTTTTGCGCACTGATGTGCATGGCCTATGTGTTGCTGTTTTGCGCACTGATGTGCATGGCCTATGTGTTGCTGTTTTGCGCAGATGCATGTTTTCTTTGAGCTTGAAAGGACGAGACAGCCTTTCACTGAGGAAAGTGCGTACACAGTTGAACTGTAGCGTAAATCGATCGCTGACTCTGTCATTTGTTGTTGTTGTTGTTTTGTTTTTTTAATTCCCCGCTGGAGATTTCAAAGATTCACTGAGGTTCATGTTTACGTCGCGAGCGTTCGTCGACCCAGTTCAACTCGTCCATACTCCGTCTCTGCGGCTCCCACCTCACCCCACCCGTCCCCTCCCCTCCCCTCCCCTCGCCCCTTGTCTGTCTGCCTGGGCCGACTTGTTCACGGAGGATAGGCTAACGTCCACCGTGTGACTTGACTTGAAGGTGTGCGACGAAACGCTTGGTTACGATGAGAAAATATCCATGTCGCTCTATTTCGGCAAAATTCTACAAACTCTCTTAAAAAGCAGCAAAACCGCGCTAGTGGAGATCAGCACGCGGATAAACGGAGGTGAAGCACGTGGTTTGAAAGTCTGCGAGGAGCCCGGAATCAGTCTGCGGGGAGCAGGAATTACATCCCAGAAGTGTGAGGCAGTGTGCCCATGTGCTAGGCAGTGTTTCTGCGAGAAGCACCGGCCCATAGTGAGTTCCAATTTTGCGATTTCCGAAGAACAATCCAAGTCATTCAAGTCCACGTTTCACCAGCCCTTTAGATTTTCCAGAAATTAGGTAAAAATTCAATCGGGGAAGTCACAACACCAACATGGAGACCACAAGATATAAACAGGCATCCTCTGTCAGACGACCTGCGAGGAGCAGGGATTGCATCCAAAAGGTGCGAGTCAGTGAGACAGTGTGTGGACGAGCGAGGACTGAAATTAATGGGGGAGGAAACGGTGCAAGGAAAAGATAAAACATCGATAATCACTGAAATCATGCAACAGAAAAAGTTTTTTGTTGTTGTTGTTGTTTTATGTTGTTGTTTTTTTTGTTTGTTGGTTGGTTTTTTGTTGGTTTTTTTTTTGTTTTTGTTTGTTTGTTTGTTTTTTGTTTTTGTTTTGTTTTGTTTGTTTTTTGTTGTTGTTTTTTGTTTTTGTTTTGTTTTGTTTTTTTTTGGGGGGGGGGGTATTGCCGGCGCCGGGGGTCGGAGGGGGGGGGGGGGGGGTAAGGGTAGAATCTTTTTTTTAATTTTTTTTTTAGCTTTGCTGAGTAGCGGAGAGTCGGCTGGAGGAGCCGCCCTAATTTCCTCTACAACTGACTTTAAGACACATATACTATACAAATACATACAACAAAGTTACAAGTTATAAAAGGGAGTAAATGTGACAGGTCAGGAGCAGAAACTAAGTTCTCCCTCTTTGCCTACCCCCCCCCCCCCCCTCCCCATTCCCCCCCCCCCCCACCCCTTCCACACAGACACGCACACTCCGTCCGCATCCGTATTCATCATTACTAAGACCTGACCCGATTTCCTCTGCGCGTAACAAGGCGACGGCACGATCTGTGTTCCGGTGCGCGTGGTGCAGGCACGTGAAAATCGATCCCACGACTTACATGATGGCTCCACGTGCCTTGACCTCCGAGGACACGGTGCGCAATCAAAATGGCGGAGGGACAGGACTTTCCGTCGCCACCTCGATTCAATAGGCGCAGTTTCGAGGACGACTTCTCTATCTTGCAGCCAAAAGTATATCTGTAATGCGTATGCACACGCCCTTGTGTTGTGGTAATGCATTAACCTGTAATCTGTTAACTCAGTTGCGACGGGAACCTTCGGTCAAAGGTTCAGCTAGCCATGCATCGCCAATATAAACCTTTGTACTGTAGCGGCCTGTAAAAATCACTTTCCAGTCTATGTAAACATCGCCCCTTCTTTTTGGGGAAGCAAGGTCAATATCAAATGACCGGTGTCCAGCCTACATACTGTACGGTAGGACAGATGCTGCCTCCTCGGTCTAGGGGAGCCGGGGTGGTCGAATGGTAGAGCGTTGGACTTCTAATGCTCGGGTCGTGAGTTCGATCCCGGCTGGGGCCACATATTTGTGCTGGCTTTTTCATCGTTTGCCCCGTCTTTGAGATCACCCTATGTGGTGGAAAAGGACGTTAAACCCCCAAACACCCACCCACCCACCCGCCTCCTCGGTCTAGATAGGAGGGGAGAGAATCGGCGAGACTGCCTGCTGTGTGCTGAATCTCGAGGCCTCCTCTCGCGATAGTGTATAACGCTGATGTAAACAATACCGCAAGAGGGCACCACCGTCCCTCCCCACACGGAATGCAGTAGTTCTTAAAACAAAGACTGTTTTTTTTTTATCCCCTAACGCGTGCGCTGCTACCAACCAAGAGCGCGCAGACGTATTATCAGACACACATGCGGCTCCACCTAACTGTCATCGATGCAAACTTTTTAGCCGATGCCGGTAGCACCACTATAACCCGCCGGGTTTTGATTACCCGCCGTGAAGGTGGCCTTGACTGTAAAGATGCATTTGGAAATAGAATAATACAGCAGCAGTGAGGTTTAGCAAAACAACTTAATCGGAAACGTATTCCTACGCTTTGAGCGTAAATGGGGGTTTTCACTGCCGATCGTACCCATGCGACAGTGTAGACTGACTGCCAAAGCTAAATGGGTTCCTCCTTAAAAGTGAACCATGGGCTGTTTGGATGTTTGAAACGTGAAATATATATATATATATATATATATATATATGCCTTTGTCCCTATTCTCTCTCTCTCTCTCTCTCTCTCTCTCTCTCTATTTCAAATTTAAAAGAAACCGTCCCGGAGGTGAAAGCCGCTCATACTATTTTTCAGTGTCAATCAGCCAAGGATGAAATTGTTCTGCATCAATCTTCGTGCGCGCGCGCGCGCGCGCGCACGCACGCACGCACACACACACACACACACACACACACACACACACACACACACACACACACACAGTGCACACTGGCACCGTCACTGACACCACACACACACACACACACACACACACACACACACACGGCAATGACGATGGTTAGTTTGTTAGTCAAGTTATTTAGGGCTTAACGCCGCGCAAGCCATGCCAATAACAATGGCGATGAACAATGACAAAGTAATTTCAAAGGAGAAAGGCCAGATAGACAGAGAGAGGACGTTGGCTTTTTTCACACCCTCTCTATTTATCCGGTTGAGTTATTACTTGCCCAGAATGCATTAGGGAAGCTGCCTATCCTAATCCAGGGGACAGCACTCAGCCTTTTCACGGGAAATCATCCAGTCGGTGACCTCGGCTTGAAAGACGCAACTCAGTAATCCATCACGCGAGGAAACCCCCCCCCCCCCCCCCAAAAAAAAAAAAAAAAACACACACAAAAAAAAAACACTTTTGTTAGATGCGAGGGACCGAATGCAAAAAGCAAAGATGAAAACAGGCGTCCCTGGTCGAGAGATTTATGCTGGCACGTGTCGGTACAGGTACAACGTGAAATCCCGGACCAATCCCTCTTTTGTCACAGTCATGAACTCTATCAAAATCAGTACGACCACCAGCCCCCGTAGTGTAGTGGTTAGCACTTCGGACTATGGACCGGGAGACCCGGGTACGAGCAGCCGAGGCAAGCTGGATTTTTCCTACTTACGTCGGCTCCTACCCAGAGCGGGTGTGCTATGGGCCCAATGAGGTCGGCTGTTGCCACGCAGCCGAGCTTCAGCCACTTCACGGGTGCGACTTTGGGCGTGCTTCCCTTGGTATGACACGTCTTATGATGTGGATGATTACACGGCCGGCACCGCAGGTTGCCGTAGTTCCCGGGCCTGGTTAATGCCGGGATATTTATGACAGGAAGCGTGGAATGCGGCCCTGTCCCGCAGTCCCAAAACCACATGGACCTCCATAGCGTGGTCGTACTATCATCCTCATCTCCATCATCACGCATAATAAAAATTGTCCCAGCTTCCAAGTCCTCCGTGGGTTCCACTCATGACCTGGGAGGAACACCACTGGAGCTGGCAAAGAGTTGGGGCAGCAAAAAAAAAAAAAAAAAGTACGTTTTGGGGTTGTGCACCAGTGGCCTTACTAAAAAAAAAAAAAAAAGTTAATTCGTGTCTGCATGGATTTAAATTTGGCTTAGTTAGTATGATGCACTTGGATTATACTCGTTTTATGCTGCAATAAGAGTCGTTACGGAACCGTCAATCTTGCATGTCTCGTGCATACAGGAAAAAGAAAAGTCAAAGTCATTGCACGGTACGAAATGTGTTAAACAGAAGAAACGCCGCTTAAAAAAAGGTGAGAACTTTAATGACATGAAAAAATCACGAGAAAGAATGTCCCGCGAACTGTACAAGCAACCCAGTCTGGCACAACGACTGAAAGGTCTAACGTCATCTGCAGAAAAAAACCCTAAAAGCGCTTTTTTCAAATCCTCGGCGTTAACTGTACAAGCATCCAGTCTGGCACAACGACTGAAGGTCTAACGTCATACTGCAGAAAAAAAAGGCCTAAAAGCGCTTTTCAATCCTCGGCGTTTTGGCTCTTTCCCCCCCCCCCCCCCCCCCCCCCCCCCCAAAAAAAAAAACAAAAACAAAAAAACGAGAAAAATGACTGTGGCGTATCATGAACGACTGAATACATAAGAGCATGTGAAACTGTACAAAAAAAAAAAAAAAAAAAAAAACCTGATGTGACCAGGCTGACCATCAGCGAAATGTCTATATCAAAGGACACGAAAGGAAATTGCTTTCTGAGTCGCAGGCCTTCAGACAGCGGTTGTAGAAAAATCCCGGCAGGCAGGAACACTCGATGGCGAAGAAACCGTTGAAGCAGTAGAGGTAAAACCTGGTACGAAAGCCCGTCTTGCCATGGTGGTTGGTACACCTCACTGCCCAACAAACACACATACATACACATACATACAGAGTCACACATCAACAGGACTGTTCTCTTACTCGTCACACGGTACTACGCAAAAGAGAACACTTCAGTTTGGACATAATCAGGTTACCATCACGCCTCGGTACAGACGCAAATGTCAGCTAACAATCAAAGCATACAATCAATCAAAGCATAAACCAGCATATTATCATGTTATGTCGAAGTTACAGTTACGCCAGTCAAGTTTAGGTGTCTAAGAAACACTATTTTGAGCGCACGGGGCGTAGTCACAAGCGCAACCGCTGTTCAAAAACAGAAGTCCTCCCTTATCGCTGTCAATTTCCCTGTCATTTAACTTTGTAGACTAATGTCTTTGAAACATCACAGAAATATGTACTGAACTTGGCTACATACACCAAAATTAATAGAACAGTTTAAATGTAAATGTAACAAACGTGTGTGTGGTGTGTGTGTGTGTGTGTGTGTGTGTGTGTGTGTGCGTAAAGGCTCGTTTTGCTGCTGCCAATGCACAGGTATTAATTTTTTGTTGTTGTTTCTGTTGTTTAATGTCATTGTGTCCCTTTCACTTTGTCAGTTCCTTCTCACCCGATAGAACAGAAAGGAATAAAAATCTTTTGACTCTGACTTGAGAAAACCTAGTAATAGAAGCAAGAAGGACTTAAAACAAAAAACCGCAACATGGCCTAAAACAAACAAACAAACAACAAACAACAACAACAAAAATCCGTAAACAGCAGGAACGTGACATCCCCGTGCTAAACCGTCTGATCCCTACGAAGTGTGGTAAGCAGACATTGGCGTCCTTCAGTTCATTCAGCGACGCTAATCAGACGGAAAGTGTCGCTGTGAGGACAGCGCCCATTTAAACAGGCAAATTCCATCTTTGCTGCGGCAAGTTATGTTTTGGAATAGTTTCGCTCGTGAGCGCGCCTGTACACTCGAAATACTCTATCTTGATGATTAGTACAGTTCATAATACGACACACTGTTGTTTCGACTTTGCCGTGCGAGCGGTCGAACATTCACATTTTGAGACTGTTGTTACACTACTGGGCCCGTATGTAATAGTCCCCACACCATAATTTCCCCCGAAGGGGATAATAAAGATTTATTGTATTGTATTGAGGTTAGGGCTTTTAGCCCCGGGTTAGAGTCTAACCTCGAACTAAACTAGCTCTAGGGTTAAATTTTCTGTTGTTTTGTTGTTTTAAATCAAGAAGCGGGCCCATTCCAGCAAGGTGCCTACACCGTTATAGAAGGATATTTTTCTTCCTTTCTGCGCTTCATTTTTGTATTTAATTTTGCTTTTGGGTTTCTTTTGTCCTAGTCTGGGTTAGACCCGTAGCCGTGGGTTAAATTAACCTCGACTTTTAGATACGGGCCCTGGAGTGCTCAGTGTGGTTGCCACGTCTGTTGCCTCAGTTCCAGCTTTACAGACGCTGCCACGTCACTGTTCAGATGTCTTAAGTGGTGTGATGGTAGATAACATGAAACAGCTCAGAACGATCTGTGGGCGTAAAAATGGTAGCATGATTAGATCCTTTAACCTTCCGGCTACGTCGCTAAAAAAAACTTCTTAGTCCTACATCGTGTGAAACAACTTACCCATGGTTTTTAAATAGGTAATTTTCGACTTATTCCTAGTCCTACGTCGTGGGAAACAAATCACCCTTGGTTTTTATATAGGCAGATTGCAGCTTATTCCTAGTCCTACATCATGGGAAACAAATTACCCATGATTTTTAGAAAGGTAAATTTCAACTTATTCCTAGTCCTACATCGTGGGAAACAAATTACCCATGGTTTTTTATATAGGCAATTAAGATTGCAGCTTATTCCTAGTCCTACATCAGGGGGAAACAAATTACCCATGGTTTTTAGAAAGGTAAATTTCAACTCATTCCTAGTCCTACATCGTGGGAAACAAATTACCCATGGTTTTTTATATAGGCAATTAACAATACGGTTGTTTAAATTGTTTAATTACTCTGCTAATTACAAGTTAAACAACATAATTTTTGGCATGAACATAGTCAAACCATTTATTGACAAAGTCAAGAAATTTCAAAGGTGTGACATAAATATTGACCGAGATACGTTCATCTAAAGCACTGTGTGTGCAACTTTTTACCCACGACGTCTTCGTTAAGCAAAAACCGCAAATAGGGTAAAGACGATGCGTAAAACAGCAAAACCGTAAAACTTGTGACGCCCGTGCTAAACCGTCTGATCCCTACCAAGTGTGGTAAGCGGATAATATCGTAGTTCACGAAGCGCCGCTGATGAGATCGAAAGTGTCCGTGTGTGACGACAGTGGAAGGCTGGGTGGGTGGGTGTTTGGGGGTTTAACGTCCTTTTCCACCACATAGGGTGCTATCAAAGACGGGGCAACGATGAAAAAGCCAGCACAAATATTTGGCCCCAGCCGGGATCGAACTCACGACCCGAGCATTAGAAGTCCAACGCTCTACCATTCGACCACCCCGGCTCCCCGAGGACAGTGGAAACTCCACGAAAACCGCAAATAGGGTAAAGACGATGCGAAATACAGCAAACACGTAAAACTTGTGACGCCCGTGTTAAGCCGTCTTATCCCTACGAAATGTGGTAAGCGGATAATGTCGTAGTTCACGAAACGCCGCTAATGAGATCGAAAGTGTCCGTGTGTGAGGTCAGTGGAAATTCCACGAAAACCACAAACTGGGTAAAGACGAAACGTGAATTTGCATAAACGCAACATCCCCGCGCTAAGCCGTTTGATCGGCAGGAAGAGTGTTAAGCGATTACGGACGATGTCAACGGCCACTCGGCGTGTTAACGACCTGCCTTACATTCACCTCCCAGATGGTGAAAGCTGCCGCATCTACGTCAAAAGTACTACGGTTCTTTTCCAAAGTGTCAGAATTATGCTTGATATAGGGTACAATTATGTCTAATAAAAATAGTTTATGATCTAGGAAACCACTATAATTACGATGTCGTAAAAACAGGAGTTCCGTCCCTTGATCATCAATCTTTCCCTAACGGCTACCGCCAATCGAGTTTGAATTGGAACCACCCACAAAAACAGTTTCGCATCTCCGAAGTTTAAGAAAAAAAAAAGGCTACCTATAATTACAATGTCATTATGAACTTGAAACAGGAGTTCCGTCCCTTAATCATCTCTTTTTCGCCAACGACTGCCGTCAACCGATTTGGACTTCGGACAACCCATACCGAAACATTTTCGTATCTCCAACAAACGACACTTTACTAGCGTTGACGTGTTTTTGGTTTAATAATCCCTTACTCAAAAAAAAAAAAAGACTTGTGCCACTAGAAAGACACCAGAGATTTAAGATACATTACATGTGACTTTCAATGCTTGGGCCGTGAGTTCGAATTCGGGCTGGGGCCAAATATTTGGTTTCAGTGGCCTTTTCCACGTCTATGATATCACCCACACGTTTTTGGTGGCTCATTCCAATCTATGCTTTTTATCACTGGTTCTTTTTCTCATTTGTGTTTTGTTTCGCCTATGTTGTGTGCGTTCGGTCTTGGTTTTTGATTTATTCGTGTTTTTATTGTCTCTGCCTGTCCTGCATCATTTTACTTGTGTTGTCTGTTCTTAAATTGAGGACCAACCCTTTGGTACACTTCCGCAAAGCATCAGACACACAGACTCAGTCCTCAACTTTGAAACGTCAATTAAGACACACCTGTTTTCCGCACAACAACAATGATGAGTGAATGACAGACACTCTGTGTGTGTGTGTGTGTGTGTGTGTGTGTGTGTGTGTGTGTGTGTGTGTGTGTGTGTGTGTGTGTGTGTGTGTGTTCTTTTAGCTATTTTAGTGCTTTTTATCTTTCTAGTAGTTTTTAGTTTCTTTTAGTTATTTTACCTCTGTAAGCGCTTAGAGCTCACAGAGAATAAGCGCAAATAAATATACATATGTATTATTATTATTATTATGATTAAATCTGTGCTTTTACTTTTTTTAGTTGCTCTCGCGCAGTGTACGTTGAGAGTGTGCTGTTTTATTTTTCATACTTCATTTTATAGATTGTAAGAGCTCGTTCCCCGGAGATGGGTGCCCTATGAGTATTACTATTATTACTATTAAAGAAAAAGATCACGTTGGATGCAGTCGCTTTTCAACACCTTGCTAATGACGTCAACAGGTGTCAACGGCCGAGCTCACGAGTTAACGGCCTACGGTACATCTACTTCCCAGAAGAGTAAGCAGGATATTAAACTGGGGCGGCTGAACATTAACAAGGCACACGGGGAATTTTTTAGTCCAGAAAACGTGGTCAGCATTTTGGGTCAGGATTTCGCTGAGTTTTCTCACCGATTATGCGCAAAGTAACAATCGAAATAGAAAGAAAGCGCATTCCAGGTCTGAGGATTACAGCCCGACACTCGTGCGTCATACAGTGGATGAGTGGGTTGACTGCTGCGTCATTTGGGGGTAATGTCATTGACCGCTTAAATAAATCATCTTATCCGTTTTTATCTCTTCGTATCCAAAGGGGGCAGCCGGGGTGGCCGAATGGTGGAGCGTTGGACTTCTAATGCTCGGGGTCGTGAGTTCGTATCCCGGCTGGGGCCAAATATTTGTGCTGGCTTTTTCATCGTTGCCCCGTCTTTAATGTCACCCGTATGTGGTGGAAAAGGGCGTTAAATCCCCAAACACCCCCCACCCACCCACCCATATCCACAGGCCCACCTCCCATCAATTTTATGGAGGGCCTTGGATAGCCGAATGGTAGAGCGTTGGACTCTCAATGCTCGGGTTGTGAGTTCGAATCCCGGCTGCGGCCAAATATTGGTACTGGCCTTTTTCTCGTTGCCCAGTGGTGGAAATAAGACTTTAAACTTCCAAACACCCACCCTCACCCCATCAGTTTTAGCTCACAAAGCATTCGCAGCTCTTTGGGTAGTCTGACATGATGATACCTAGACACCTGCGCAGTGACAGGATGAGAAATTCAAAAGCTGACAACGACGGAGGCAACAGAAGGGTACACGCGACGCGAATATCACAAGGAGTCAGCTAGTGCTGAGGCAAAAGTTAACTCTTTGACGACGGAGCGCAATTTGTCAGAAATTGCGCTCCGTCGTCAAAGAGTTAACACCTGAACAGGAGAACTTGAATTTTCGCCGGCTCGCGCAGCCTGTAGATGTCAGTGTACTGCATTCAGATCTCCAGTAATCATAATACATAAATGCGCATTCACAATTGCAACTCTTCCAAACCATACCTTGCAATATGGGCGTTTGAATTTATCACTAATTTTTCATCTTATCTTAAAAGCTTATTGGACGAGAAAAGTGCTTTCCATCAGTTTCCATTGGACTTTGCACATTATTAACACCAAAAGTCAATTTACCGCGACGGCCAACAATGGAAAGAGGCTGTTCTAACTGATTTACCGACTCAATTCAGCGCGAGACGAATTTTCAGCTCCCGAGGAAACGCGAACAGAGGTGACCATTCTGTTGTCAGGAATCTCCCTTGAGTTGCCAGTCGTTTACTGATTGAATCTCTGTCTCTTGTGATCAGGTGGAATTGGGTCGTTTGGTTTAGGTCTGGCCTTCAATTATCGATGTTAAGGTCCGGTAGTGGTGTGGAAAAGGGATGTTAAGTCTAGTATTTTCATCTTCTTACGGATGAGGTTCTCAGAATAGCTGAAATGAACTGTTTAAATGATTTGGCTGCACCCTCAATTATTGAAAAACACAACAGTTCATTGTTCTCTCTCTCTCTCTCTCTCTCTCTCTCTCTCTCTTTTCTTTTTTTTTTTAAACATTTTTATTGTTTGTTTGTTTGTTTTGATTTTTTTTCTCAATACCCTTTAATGTAGAATAGCAGGACAGCATGTAAGACAGGCAGCAATGCCTAAATGCTCTATCCTGAATAAAAAAACGTTTCATCATCATCATCTCTCCGTCACTGTTTAGAGTGTCATTGCTGATTGCGTGTAGAAATGTGGCTGTGCACATATACAAAGCGCTCAAAGGAGAGAAGTTGCACTTGGTTAATTGCGTTGATTCCTGTCATATTGTATCATAGTTATAGTCCAGTAGTAATGCAGTGTCATGTTTGTTATACAGAATCTGAATGTTCATTCTATCAGTGTCACTGTTCACACTCTGTTGTGGGCCACTGGCCTAAAACAATAAAACATTTGAGTCTTGAGTCTCTCTCTCTCTCTCTCTCTCTCTCTCTCTCTCTCATCGCGCGCGCGCGCGCCCCCCCCCCCCCCCCCCCCCCCCCCCCCTTTTTTTTTTGTCAAAGTAATGCTCGTCTCTATCGTGAATAAGATGCAGACAGGTTCTATCCCGCAGGGGAAAAAAAACCCCAACACAGTCATGCATGTTCCCGGTCGTAGAGAAGATGCAGGAAATCAATGTCTGTTCGGCACACAACAATGGCGCACGTGTATTGATAATAAGCCACTTCGGGATGGACCCCCACACGGGTCTCGTGGTATGCTGATTAACACCCTCAGTCCCTCAGACATACCCCCCACATGGCGGCGATATGGTCCGAAGGTGTCGGAAATCAGATGCTGCATGAATGGAAACAGGATGAAGTGTGTGTGTGTGTGTGTGTGTGTGTGTGTGTGTGTGTGTGTGTGTGTGTGTGTGTGTGTGTGTGTGTGTGTGTGAGAGAGAGAGAGAGAGAGAGAGAGAGGACCTTCGGTTTCGCCCGGAGCGCCGTGAGAAGTGCTCCACGACCCACCATGACCGGACGAAAATCAACTAGGACCTACGGTTTTGGTCCGAAGGTGTTGGAAAATGCTGCAGGACGGAGCGAAAACAGGATGAGTGGGAAATGCTCCACGACCCCAGCCTGACGAAAATCAAAACAGGAAGCACAACTACAGGACCTACGGTTCGGTCCGAAGGTGTCGCCGAAGGAAGCCACTTCCGCCCTCCTGGTCAGGGGACTGACGCCTCCCGTGGCGGTGGGGCGCGGGGACGGCGACATCCAGTGGGTGGTGTTGTGTGGCATAGTGATGGGTCTCTCTGTCGTCGTGATGGTCACGGTGTGTGTGTGTGTGTGTGTGTGTGTGTGTGTGTGGTGTGTGTGAGAGAGAGAGAGACAGAGAGGACCTTCGGTGTCGCCCGAGTGCGTGGGAAGTGCCCCACACGAACCAGCCTAACGAAAATCAAAACAGGAAGTATATAACTATGGGACCTACGGTTCGGTCCGAACGTGTCGGAAATGCTGCACTGGCGATAGCCGCTCCCGCCCTCCGGGTCAGGGGATGGGTCCACCGCCACGGGAGGCGTCAGGCCTCCCCGTGGGGTGGGTGCGTGTGGGCGGCGACATCCAGCGGGTGGTGTTGTATGGGATTGTGATGGGTCTCTCTGTCGTCGCGGTGGTGGCGGCTGACGTGGTGCCAGGCGCGGGGGTGCCCCTCGTGGACGGGAAATCCGGAGTGTTGATGCTGCAGCAGTCAATAAAATGTCAGAGTCCGTCACTGACAGGCCGGTCAAATACAATCAGAACAAATCGTTTAATTGATCCTTATGAACATCTGCAGGTCCATCGCTGTTGTATCATCATCATCATCATCATCATCATCATCATACGCGGTCAAATACAATCAGAACAATTTTGTAAAATCGACCGTTACAAACATCTATTGGCCTACCACTGTGTGACAGGTTGATATAAAGTAGTAGCAATAATAATAATAATAATAGAAGTACAAGTAAGCAGAACAGAACAGATTTTTTTAAATTCCTTTTGAAATTGGGCGATTCTGTTCAGTTTATCACAATTATCCCTTTTGGGAAATTGTGTGGTCGGACTAAAATCATGATTGACATCCTGATCATCATCTTCTCCTTTTTCTGCGCAGATCGCGCAGCGCCACCCAATGCGAGTCCAACGCTCTACCATTCGGCTATCCCGGCTTCCCCGATTGGACAAAACTGCCTAGCTCACGATGTGAGCAAACAAACCCAAGAACCCAAAGAGAGCAATCTGACATCACCACCAACCACCCCAGCCTCTAGGCCCAAATCTCTACTTTGATTTCTCGCTCTTGTGTTCAAAACAAGTGTTGTGAACGCTGTTCGCTGTCCTGATTACAATTTCACGACTCACCCAGCTGTTCAAAATCATTTCACACTTTAGGTAAAGTCACTGCCTGTTTTACGAAATAGGCAATTTCGCAATTACAGTGTTGCCACGTCAAACAAGTGACAAATTATATTTCTGTACATATCTGATCACATGTATATACATATTTTGGGAAAGCGATCCTGGCAGAGATCAGCTGGAGTTCACACATACTGTTAACCCAGGTCCACGTTAAACGAAGACTTGTAAAATTAACATGGACATGAGCAATGGGAAGAATCGTGCTTGCCAGGCGAGTTTTTAGGGGACACCCACCGGTGATGTTTATAGTTAGTTACTTAACGCTGCACAAGGAACAAAGACTAATTCGCGGTTAAGCTTATATTTTTAACCTGAGTCGTAGAATGTTCTTTGTGTGACATCAGCTTACAACAGCTTATACGCTGAGATCCTATTTCTCGTGTTTTCTGGCAGTTTCATCTTCGTAAGTCAGGGCAAACGTTGTGGAAAAGAGCTGAATGAGGGTTGTGGGATGCGAATGAGCAGTCGCCTGCAAGTTCTGTTCAAGACAGACAGAGAGACAGAGACACGGGGAGAGAGACAGAGACTGAGACAGGCAGACAGATTTACAGAGACAGACGAGAGACACCAGACTCTCTCTCTCTCTCTCTCTCTCTCTCTCTCTCACACACACACACACACACACACACACACACACACACACACACACACACACACACACACACACACACACGCACGGAGGTTGACCTCAGCACGTGAAGCACGAGGAAACACGGTCATAGGATTGAGGGCCCGTCCAAATAGTGCCAGGGCCGTTGCGATTGTTCGAGGGCATGTGAGAAAAAGTTAATTCGAAGGACCCTCAGTTCCTGCCTCCTCATAGATTCCGGGCTCCTCGCAGACCTTCAATCTTGCTGTCACCCCTAGTGCGGCTTTGCTGCTGATCAAGAGATTCTGGAGAAATTCGCCGAAATACAGCGATATCGATGCTTCCTCATTGTAAATCAGCCTTTCCTCCTACACTTTCATATCACGTGACACGGTCGACGTTATCCCCCGTACACAAAAAAGTAAACCTTCGGAGGGGCCTGTGAGCGACTTCTATGTTTTCTCATCGTAAATCAGCGGTTCATCGTACACCTTCAAGTCAAGTGACACGGTCTTCGTTATCCCTCCGGTGAGACAGACGGATCGACAGACAGACAGACTGGGGTCTTACCCGTCATCAGGTAGCTGTTGTCGTAGTGTTGTCAGTAATGGCCAGGCCCCTCGTCCACAGTGGTTGTTGAAATCGTCGTTGGACATGGCCCACAACATGGCGCCCGCCAGTCCGTTTGCCTTCACGTAGTTTGCCTGTACAAAAAAACACCCAAATCTTTTGAAATAGTCAAAGTCACACGCCAAAGTCCAAAAAGTTTGAATTTTGGGGGGTTGTGTTTTTAGTTTGCCGCCCCAACTCTTTGTTTAGCCCCGGGTTAAAGTCTAACCTCTAACTAAACTAGCTCTGGGGTTAATTTCTTTTTTTTTTTAATCCGGAAGCGGGTCCATTCCAGCAAGGTGCCTATGCCGTTATAGAAGGATTTTTGTCCTTCTTTCTTCGCTTCCTTTTTTTAAAATTTAATTTTGTTTTGGGGGTTCTTTTGTCCTGGTCTGGGTTCGGCCCGTAGCCGTAGGTCAAATTATCCTCGAGTTTACATACGGGCCCTGGGCAACTTCAGAGTACAGATCCGTGTGGGTCAGCAAACAATGACGTCAACCAATCTACAGTAGCGGGGAAAAGGGGGGGGGGGGAAATTTGGCCCCTTTTTTTCAGTCGACGGTAGTAATGTCGTGACGATCCCCCTCCTCCCCCCTCGCTCCCCAGCCCCCCCCCCCCCCCCGACTATCCCGTTCACGCCTCATCAACAGAGGAAGATCGACTACAGGTATTACCCTCTCCTGCTGAGCGGGGCCTACACAGACTAATCTCCCGTGTAGACTTCTCTGCACGATCAGCGTTGCTCTGATCTATGAAAAAGGGCGTAGGTGAGTACCACATTCATGGCTGTTAGGCCCTTCTTACTGACGGTAGAATGCCAGGTATGATGAGCAAGGGAAAAACAAAACCGTCTGATCAGTACAGAAAGCTGGACAAACCTGTAGACCAGAACAACACCACCACCAACAACATGAACCAATCAGAATGGTCAGAATCTACTGTGAAACTCACAGTCACAGCTGGTGAGATCTGAATAGCCGTAGCTGTAATGACGTCACAGCCGCGGAAAATCCTCGAATGACATCTGTGTCACATGTGACACAGTGACGCCCCACAGTGCCCAGTTAAAAGCGGGCTTTACCATAAACTTAAACCGAAACCTAACCACTGCAGCACTGGGCAGAACTCTGGCGGTCGGCGGTTTAGTGGTTAAGACTTCGTCAAACAATGCGAGAGGTCAGGTTCGAGACTCACTCGGGCACAGAATGTTTCCTTCTCGTACGTGCCATCGTTCATTCGGGCCGATCGTCAGGGGTTCTCTCCGGGTACTCCGGCTCCCCCCCCCCCCCTCGCTTTGGAAATGTTCAGCCCACAAAATTTGAAATAAATGCAATTCTAAATTCCAGAACTTAAATCGCTGAGCTGAAACTTCGCAACACGTCATTGTAATAAGTTGTAATAAGTTCACGTCAGTCCAGTGTGTGAGAGAGTGCGTGTGATTCACGTAAGCGTGCGTGTTGGGTTCAGTTCGCCCATTCAAGAAATTGGGTTAAAGCGCCTAAACAATAAACAGCTTGTTGATGTTGTTGTTGTTGTTTTTCAACCCAAGCGTGTGGCTTCCCAGCTTCTGTCAGGTTAGTAACAAACTACCGGATACACAGGAGGCAGCGCCACCGGACCCTTAGCAACAGTTACTAGAGAGCTCCGAGAGGATCTGTTATATCCAGCGTTACCTTGGCCACCCAGACTTTCCTGGTCGTCGTTAGCCTGCCCATCCCCACCGTCCACCGGTCACGTTGCCGAAAGCTGCGGGCACTTGCTGGTCCTCCAGCCACACACGTTGCCAGCCGCCCCCTCTCCAGCAGGTCACAGATCTTTTTCAAAGATTTTAAAGCTTTTAGTTTTCTGTTGATCCCTACTGGCATATATATATTTTTTAATAGAAATAGAAATGTGCAGCAAGTAGGGTGTAGCAGTGTAGCAATGGGGGTTTAGTGGTGTAGCAAGTGTCCTGTGATAGTGTAGCAAGTGTCCTGTGGTAGTGTAGCGAGTGGCGTGTGGTAGCGTAGCGAGTGGCGTGTGGTAGCGTAGCAAGTGGCGTGTGGTAGTGTGGCAAGTGGCTTTTGGTAGTGGGGCAAGTGACGTGTGGTAGAGTAGCAAGTGTCCTGTGGTAGTGTGGCAAGTGACGTGTGGTAGGGTAGCCAGTGGCGTGTGGTAGTGTAGCAAGTGTCGTGTGGTAGTGTGGCAAGTGGCTTGTGGTAGTGTGGCAAGTGACGTGTGGTAGAGTAGCAAGTGTCGTGTGATAGTGTAGCAAGTGGCTTTTGGTAGTGTGGCAAGTGACGTGTGGTAGAGTAGCAAGTGTCGTGTGATAGTGTAGCAAGTGGCTTGTGGTAGTGTGGCAAGTGACGTGTGGTAGAGTAGCAAGTGGCCTGTGGTAGCGTAGCAAAGTGGACGTGTGGTAGTGTAGCAAGTGTCGTGTGATAGTGTAGCAAGTGGCTTGTGGTAGTGTGGCAAGTGACGTGTGGTAGAGTAGTAGCAAGTGGCCTGTGGTTAGCGTAGCAAGTGACGTGTGGTAGTGTAGCAAGTGTCGTGTGATAGTGTAGCAAGTGGCTTGTGGTAGTGTGGCAAGTGACGTGTGGTAGAGTAGCAAGTGGCCTGTGGTAGCGTAGCAAGTGACGTGTGGTAGTGTAGCAAGTGTCGTGTGATAGGGTAGCCAGTGGCGTGTGGTAGTGTAGCAAGTGTCGTGTGATAGTGTAGCAAGTGGCTTGTGGTAGTGTGGCAAGTGACGTGTGGTAGAGTAGCAAGTGTCGTGTGATAGGGTAGCCAGTGGCGTGTGGTAGTGTAACAAGTGTCGTGTGGTAGTGTAGCAAGTGGTGCGTGGTAGTGTAACAAGTGTCGTGTGGTAGTGTAGCAAGTGGCGTGTGGTAATGTAACAAGTGTCGTGTGGTAGTGTAGCAAGTGTCGTGTGGTAGTGTAGCCAGTGGCGTGTGGTAGTGTAACAAGTGTCGTGTGGTAGTGTAGCAAGTGGCGTTTGGTAGTGTAACAAGTGTCGTGTGGTAGTGTAACAAGTGACGTGTGGTAGTGTAACAAGTGTCGTGTGGTAGTGTAGCAAGTGTCGTGTGATAGTGTAGCAAGTGGCGTGTGGTAGTGTAGCAAGTAGGGTGTAGCAGTGTAGTAAGTGGGGCGTAGCAACACATTTTCTAACCTCCTTCTGGGGAACGGAGGAAAACAATAAGCAGTCAAAGAATGCAAACAGCAACGTAGTTAGAGGTAAAAAAAAAAATTCAGCACACGCACGAAGTCGCGCACTATGACTTGAAAACAACAATAAAAATCAAAACAACATGAAGTGGCTCATTGTCTCGAACCACACACACAGACACACACACACACCTCTGGTAGGTGAGAAGACCCTCCGTGTCGGAGAAATTCCCGGGCACCCCGACATTTACCGCGGCCTGCCCCACGCCGGTTCCAACTGGTCTGGTCAGCAAGGTAAATGTCCTTGCGAAAGCGGCAGTGCCCAGCACGATCTTGTCTGCCGGGAAGCCCTCCTGGATCCATCCCTGTACCGCGTTGTCCTGCACATTGGGGAACACGTGGGTTAGTCAATAGGGGATAATATTTTGCTACACTACCACACGACACTTGTTACACTACCACACACCACTTGCTACACTACTAATATTTTGCGGTTGTACTACGACTTAAAAGTTGGGTTTTGTTGTGTGTTTGTTTGTTTTTGGTTGTTGTTGTTTCTGTTGTTTCCTGCGCGGCGTTAAGCCCTAACTAACTAACTAACGAACTAAGTAACTAACTAACTAACTAACGAACGAACGAACGAACGAACTAACAAACTGACTTATTTTGTTTGTTTTTATTGTTGTTGTTGGGTTTTGTTTTGTATTGTTTATTGGTTGTTGTTGTTTTCTGTTGGTTTGTTGTTTTATTGCTGTTTTGTTGGGCGTTTTGGGTGTTGTTGTTAGTGTTGTTGTTGTTGGTGTTGGTGTTGTTTGGTTATGTTCTTGTATGTTGTTGTTGTTGTTGGGGTTTTGCTTGTTTTTTGGGTGGTTTTTTTTTTTGTTGATGATGGGGTTTTTGTTTGGTTTGGTTTGGTTCTTGGGGGGGGGGGGGGGACAAATTTCGCCTTCTTGGGGAACCAAGGGACCACAGTACAGTTTTTGTTGTTGTTGTTGTTTTTTTTTTTTTTTTTTTTGGGGGGGGGGGGGATGTGACCGCGGATGGTGGCTGTTCTCTCTACCGATTTGACCAGTGTTGTAGTGTTAATCATGGGTGTCTTTACCAAGATGCCATTTGCTAACTAACCACAGCACAGATTTCTGACCACCACAGCAACGACTGTCTAGACGGCTGGGGGGGGGGGGGTAGGGGGCGACCACTGATGGTGGCACGTTCCTCTGGTTATTTTGGTGTTAATTATCGGTGTTTTTAACAAGGTGTCTTTTCTAGATTTCTAAGGCAACCACAGCCATTTTATGGCTCGGACGGTGATAATAATAATAATAATAATACCGGTATTTAAGGGATGCCCTCCCTCCCGCAGGAGCTCAGGGCGACTTATAATCAACACACACCCATTCATCCAGAAACACACACAACTTGCCTCAACGCATACGTTTAACTACAAACACATAATGTGCAGCATCACACACGGCCTCCCATGCACCCGGCTTCTACACACACACACACACACACACACACACAACACACACACACACACACACACACACACACCACACACACACAGATGATGTGACAACAGCTATTGGCTGAGGGCAGTAAAAAGGTGGGTTTTCAGATTTTGCTTGAAGGATGGTTTCGTGTTTGCATATCTGACTGTTGCGGGGAGATCATTTCAACAAATCGGGGATCCGGGATACCGAAATGGTGGAGCGTTGGACTCTCCATGCTCGGGTCGTGAGTTCGAAATCCCGGCTGAGGCCAGATATGTGTACTGGCCTCTTTCTTGTTGCCCCGTCTTTGATATCACCCAAACGAGGTGGAAAAAAGGAAGTTAAACTAAAAAACAAACGAACACCCGAACACCCGCCCAACAAGTCGAACCCTGGTATGAAAAACTACGCTGACCAAAGGTCTTTCTTCTGGCACGAGGGATACTGTGATTCCGAGTGTCAGCGGCAGAACGAAGCTGTCTAGAGGGAGTGTACAGCTGAAGCAAAGATATGGAGGACAGGAGGAGGTGCCACAGTTGTATATGATGGTGGCATGCTCCTCCTGTCTATTAATTATCAATGTCTCTACCAGTGTCTCATGTGCTAACTAACCAGACCACAGATTCCTGGTATGGTGACCACCACAAAGGCAACGACAAGACGGGAAGGAAATAAAAGCGACATAAATGGGACAGAAACCACTTAACTTTCACAAAGGACGGCACAGGTCAACGTTTCGGCTTTCGCCTTCTTCTTCATAAACAAATGGGACATAACTTCAACAAACAAACAAAAGGTAACTCTGCGGACGTACTGACATACACGGCGCGGGGGGGGGGGGGGGGACGGCTGGGCGAGAACAAGGACAAAAAAAAATAGTAAAAATATCACAACACCCATCCTTTGGTGACAAAAGACCATGGACTGTGTGTGGAAAAAAAATGTGGGGCAGAAAAGAACAAAAAAGACGGGAAGGTTTTTTAAAAAAATTTAAGATGGCTGGGATGCTGACCACCGATGGTGGCACGATCTTCCTGTTGTCTCGTCTGGTATTGCAGTGTTCATTAGTGTCATTATCAAGGTGTCGTTTGTTGATGGACCATAGCACAGATTTGGTGACGGTGACCACCGGAAAGGCAACTACAGTAAAGACGTTTTTGTTTTTTTTTTGGTTTTTTTTTGTTGTTGTTTTTTCTTCTTCTGAAGATAGCTGACCACGGATGGTGGCACGATCTTCTTGTTGTCTTGACTGGTATCGTTCATCAGTGTCATAAGCAAGCTGTCGTTTGTTGATGGACCATGGCACAGATTTTGGCATGGTGACCACTGCAAAGGCTACCACAGCAAACACTGTTTATTCAAATGGCTAGAACGGTTTCCACTGAAGGTGTCTCGCTCTTCCTATTGTTCAGTTACCATCAATACCATTGGCAAGATGTCACTGGCGGACTAGGTGTGTTCCTTCAGCTTACTTTTACTTGTGTAGTATAGTTTAGCAACGGCAAGGTTCCAAGATCTAATACCGTTGAAATATAGAGGCCTCCCTCTCTCCCGACCCTCTCTCTCCCTCTCTCTGACATATTTGTTTCTCAGTATCTACCAAGCCCTAATTCGGACTACCCATTCGATTCAAAATCCTCGAGAAAATCATCATAATAATCGCATTAATAATAATAAAAATACGAGAGGGTCACCCGGACGGACTAGCCAAAACTCAGTCGTAGCTTTACATTCTGCTCCAAGAAACTGAGAACGTAGGGATCAAGTCAAGACGCGTCATACGCGAAACTGATGACGTAGGGATGAAGCCAGGACGTGCACGTCATACAGCGGGGAAAATGAAAAGAGTGACGACTACTTACGGCTCTGGGTAGAGCGCTGCGTGATGGCGGGCCCCGGCTGCCATGTCCCACTGACCATGAAAATCGTAACGCCATCAGGTTTATAAAGTCTAGGGACCTGAAAACACAAACACAGGCATGAGGACATCAAATTAATGGAGATTGGGGTCGCCTTCGTGTAACACACGCACGCACATACATCAAGTGTGCACGCTAAAATCCCACGTTTATCTTTCGAAGAAGAGTAGGCTGTGGCCGGTGGCGTGGTAAACAGAAATACTGTCGCACGCACCAGAGTGAATAGCAGGGTGGAGGTTTGCACATAAAGTAGCGCTTAACGGCAGCAGGCTTTCACTGCTTCGTCCTCCAGCCCTGCGGCGCCGTGAGCATTTCAGCAGAGATGGATACGTGCGCCGAGGAGAAGTCCTACCATACCATACCATACCATACCATACCATACCATGTTTGGTGTCTATTTGCCGAACCCTGTTTGGCGAGTGTGCTAGTTTGTAATGATTTTTGTTGTCATGAAAAAGCGTGATTTTTGTGATTTTTTTTTTTAATTCTGTAGACCAAGGTGCATGCCAGGGCGCCGCTACAAGAGGCAAGCTGCCAGTGAAGCTGGGACTTTTTGCGCTAGAGAGTGGGAAAAGCGACGCGAGCGGATTTGGATGAAGCGGGCTGTCTGGCCTAAACAGAAAGTAGACTAGTATTACTCCAGTGAGGCCTTGGTGGAAAGGAGACATTCGATATTTTTTTTAAATATACTCCTGTTAGGTGCGTGCCCTTGAATGGTCTGTGCATGATAATATTTATTTCTAGAATGAAGCATTTTTAGGGGTGACTATGATGCCTGAGGCATATAAGGTATATATATATATATATATATATATATATATATATATATATATATATATATATATATATATATATATATATATATATATATATATATATATTGAGACCTGGCGTATTTGGCGCGCGCGCACACACACACACACACACACACACACAGACACACACACACACACACACACACACACACACGCACGCACGCACGCACGCAACTTGACCAGTGTCATTGTAGCTGATGTCTGCTTTCTCGGCGTGATTCCTTCTTCGACCTTTCATCCGCGTTCACAATTTCATATTCATCAGCAAAACCTTACGAGAACGGTGAACGATAATGTGAAGCTACACGAAAAATACATATTCTTCGGTAGTGTTTGTTGTTGTTGTTGTTGTTTTCGGGGGGGGGGGGGGGGGGGCACTGACTGATAAACCCAATGGCACCTGAGCATTAAGAGTGACCGCATGTTCCCGATTCCAGAGCAAAGGGAAGAACTTGCAACAGAGAGGTTACTGCCTCCTTGTGGTAAATCATTACCGCCCTAAGTTAGTTGGCCTTTTTCTTTTTATTTTTTTGTTATTTTTTATTACTTCTTTTTTTTTTTTTTTGGGGGGGGGGGGGTGACTTTTGAGTTCACCACAAAATACACGTGACTGACATCAAAGAGAGAACAACGAGGAAAATCTCTGGCATCACATTTATGTGTTAAAGATTTCCAAGAAAGAACCAACCAACCAACCAACCAACCACGCAACCCCAAGGACGCGCACGCAGCCAGGGGCTTTGCTAGGTCAGTTAAATTAAATTGTTCATAAAAGATCAATGAGAGATAAACACAAGGGAGGGACAGAGGACAGAGGTTCCATTGGGTTAAATCGTGCAAACACTCAATAATTCAACACAAAGCAAGTGATACAATAAGTGGAACGCTAATGACGTCAGTTTTCAAGGATCGATAGCCGTTCAAAGAGAATCAGACTACTAAAGAAGGCCGAATGATTTTAGTGCTTTTAGAACTTTTTTTTTTCTTTAAGCGTTATTGTCGTGGAATCATTTGCCAATTGCCCATCTTCGCAGTTTCGTGCAGTCAAGCAATACGCACGTCAAGTTACAGTTTGTTTCACAGGCCAGCCCCCCCCCCCCCCATCCCCCTTTTTTGACCATCATATATATGGCTGTACCCGAGCTAGTGTGTCTCTCGTCGCCCCCTCGTTCGAGACACAGCCAAAGTTTGAACGGACTGGTCGGTGGCTAGTTGGTGGGTTTGGTGGTTGATTGGTCGCTCGGTTTGGTGATTGGTTGGTTGGTTGTTTGGTTGGTTGACTGATAGTTTGGTTGGTCGGTGGGTTGATTGGTGGGTCGATCGGTCAGTCGGTCGGCCGGTTGGTTGGTTGGCTGGTTGGTTGATCGGTTGGTTGGTCGGTCGGTTGGTTGGATAGTTGGTTTAGTAGGGGTTTTTCCACCATCCCCCACCCTCCATCCCAATAAAAGAGAGAGAGAGAGATGAGAGAGAGAGAGAGGATGACGTCTTAAGACGGGGCAACGCGAGTAAAAAGCCAGTACACAGGTCTCACCACCAAACATCGACAGCTCAGCGCTATTAAAAGCTACCCTGGATTTCCTAGAAAGGTTTTGAGAAAAGTAACCAGCACAGAGTTTGATGCGAGGGTGTACTCTGGTCAGTGGTTTATGGAGGGACCTGGGGGCTCAATAAATGCATCGCATCTATAAAGTCTACAAACATAGGGAAGTAGGGATGAGTTAGAATGACGGCATCGCACTACCACCACACAAGCAGAAAAGAACGATGCAGCTGGAAGAGAATCGGTGTAGAACGGGGAGTCCCCGTGTTTGGTACGAAATGTGTTAATCAGTCGTTTCGCTGAGTTATCAATGATTGTGCGTGACTTTTTTTCTTTTTTTTGTACTACTTCATTACCCCTTTCGGGAAATTCGGGCTGCCTCCCCCGGGGGAAAGCGCGTCGCCGCGGTGCAGCGCCACCACCAATACCTATATTTTTTTTAAAAAACAATTTGCTGGGGGAGGATAGCCGGATAACCCGGAGAGAAACCCCCGATAAGCAGCCTGGCAGCCAGGAAAAAACGGTATCACATATCAATAGCCCGACCTGGGATCGAACTCACGCTTCATCGCCGTGACATTGGTGACGGCCGTTCAGTAGCGCAGCGGCTAAATCCGACGCGCTACCTATGAGACCACCCGCCCACTCCAAACCACCGCTCACCGCAGACCACCGCTGACCCTAGTTCGGATAACCCATGAGTGATCGGGGAAGTCACATCAGGGGCACAGTTCCATTCTCTCGCACTTGAAAATTCGCGAAACTGGGTCCCTATTGATTTGACCTCAGATGACACACGTATTTAGCACAGAAGGGAGACAGGCTTGGGCTGGGGAAGCGTGGTTAGTGGTCCATGTATGATTGGACATCATGCAAACTGGCACGCAGTGTGTCTGAAATTCACGGAAAGCACCAGAAAACGCGACCCACTGGTACTGAACTGGTCACTCTCGCACAGGACTGGCGACAAGTTACCTCGGCCGCGAGGTGGTAGGGGGACTCATCCCTCTGCTAAAACTATACCAGATCCTGGAGCAACGTTCGCGCAGAACTGGTGACGGTTGCAATGGTCAGTAAGGTCACGGCCAGCTCTGTTCCATCGCTTTCACTGACGTTAGCCTCTGAACTGACGCGAAACAGGCTAACCGAGACAAAAAAAGTGGACAGTTCTCAACAGCTGCGTAGTCGCCGTGTTATCTCACAGCGTGTACAGAAGCGGTGAATTCTGTCGTGTTCAGTGCCACAGCGTATTTTCAGCCTGTCTCAGAGATTTTTCTCCGCATGAGTTGTCTTCCTTGCTGCAGCAACCATGCATTTTTCGTGGCAGAACACAGAGTTACCACGATAAATGCATGCTTGCTGCGTATGGAGGGGAGACAACTCATGCAGACCAGTTTTGGTGACAATGTACGTCGCTAGGTTAGGTGGCAACGTATGCGTACTAGTTTTAGTGACAAAGTACGTCGAGCACCAGTTTTGAGTGACAAAGTACGTCGCATACCAGTTTTGGTGAAAAGGTACGTCGCGCACCAGTTTAGTGACAAAAAGAAAAAAAAAACAACAACAACAACAAAAAACACCACGTCGAGCACCAGCTTTAGACAGTGTAGACTTGTAAACCTCGCAAGTCCTTTTCAAAGAATGTAACAATTTCTAAAATAATACTTCGACGTCATTCACTCATGCCACTGTTTCTTGCTGTCTCATAAAGGTTTTAGGGCAAACGTCATTATCTTTTACGTCATTGTCAATTGTTGCTTTCCGGAGGTATAGTTTTGATCCGTTACATTGTTGTTGTTTTGTTGTTGGTTTAAAAAGTTTAATGACTTTGCACATTTTTTGTTCTTTAAAAATAGCACTTGGATGCCTTCCAGAAAAATCAGTACTTACAGAACACGATCGCAAAGACGTATCAGTGTAATGGGACTAGCCAGTAGTTTTTTTATTATATATAATATAAGGGAGAAACCGAGAAACCTGTCTGATACGAAACATATACAAACACATATAAACATAAGCCTGAACATATCAGGTCATTAGGCCACGATTTAACGTTTGCTCTTCTGTGGGTGTAAGAAAGAGGCTCCATAAACAGTTATCGCCGAAAATCAGTCGCTGGCGACTGTATTTACCAAACACACTATACCAGTCTTAGTGACAAGGTGCACACGTACCCTGTTGCCAAACTACACGACAGTAACCAGTTCGGCTTTTTGTTTTTAGGTCACTGACTTCTGCATCGACACTGGCACTTTGGTAACTGCGTATTTGCATCTAAATTGCTCCTCGCTCGAAAGACTCCTGACGTGAAACCTGGATCTTGGAGAAACATAATTGGAGCACGTGCGTCACTGCCTACTCCGTGGCTCTTCAGCTCAGCGACCTTAAAGATCTAAGCTCCCAACAAAACGCTTTCCCTAGTGTGAAAAGTTTTTTTACAGAGACGACCGTGCAAGCACAGTCAACTCTGTCACAGTTGCAGAGTCCACCAGTGTCATTTTGAGCAATCCCTTCCTCAGTATCTCTCCGACAAGCTTACCACTTTTGAACCATCTCGTACTCTCTGCTCCTCATCAGAAAAGCTCCTAAAAGTTCCCAAGTTCGATCTCAAAACTTTCGGTGAGCGCTCTTTCAGTTTCTGTGCCCCCCAGGAATGGAATTCTCTGCCTCCCTCCCTTAGGAACACCCAGACCCTCCCACAGTTTAAGTCAAAACTAAAGACCTATTCAAGATAGCATATGATCTGTAGCATCATCTTCCCCTCCTGACAGCCCCCCCCTCCCCCCCCCCCCCCGCACACATACTTAGTGTTTCATGTTTCATGTATGCGTGAGAATGTGTGTGTGTGTAGCGCACTGAGTGTTCTTTGGGTAGACTGTTAGCGCTTTATAATACCTATAATAATTATTATTAGTGTCCAGAAACCGCGGCAAAACCGTGCCGAAAAACTGCCCCCACTTCCTCTCGCTGCTGTGCACATCCCCGTGCAACCCGGCTCATTATGTGACCACGCCGCGGATACGTCAGTTTAGACGACTGAACGATGTTGGCTGTTGACATGGCGTAAGCTATGCTACGACGCACGTATTTTGAAAGCAATTTTGTTTCTTGCGTAAACATTTCAGCTCGCATACGAGCGACACTGACCAAATTCCAAAGTGACACGACTTGTATAGGGATCACTGCGGACAGCACTGACTCGGTCACGGCTGCTGTGATGACCACTGCACGGACGGATGACCACTGCACGGAGATGTGCACAGCAGCGTGGACGGACCCCGACAGGAAGTGGGGGCAGTTTTTTCGGCACGGTTTTGTCGCGGTTTCTGGACACTGTGTGAACTCGGCAACTGTGACAGAGTTGACTGTGCTTGCACGGTCGACTCTGTAAAGTTTTTTTTTCACACTTCGGAAAGCTTTTTGTTGGGAGTTTAGATCTTTAAGATTTTTGTGCCGCCATCCCTGTCGGTTGCTGCAGGAATGGATTGTGATTTCACCGTTTCTCGTGCTCTGCTGCTCACGGCAAAAGAGCTATTGAAAGTTGGTGATGACGGTCGTTATATCTCGTCAGACAGAAACTTGGCATTTGCAACAAGAAACCTGCTTCATTATTCACCTTCGTGTCCGGTTGTTAACACACATGCTTGTCAATGGTGAAGAAAAGCCAACATGATAACGAGACGGGGTGTAGTCAGAATGGGCACTAGTATACCCGGTGCTACTCCACTTCAAAGGGGGGGGGGGGGGAGAGAGCCAGGGTGGCCGAATGGTAGAGCGTTGGACTTCCAGTTCTCGGGTCTTGAGTTCGTATCCCGGCTGGGGCCAAATATTTGTGCTGGCTTTTTCATCGTTGCCCCGTCTTTGATATCACCCGTATGTGGTGGAAAAGGACGTTAAACCCCCAAACACCCACCCCACCTACCCACCCACTTCAAAGGTAGCACCGACAGGACAGAGTGTTTCCAGACAGTAGCACCGTGTGTAAGACAGTAAAAGCCAAAATATCACCACCGGGCGTTATGTTGTTTGTACTTACAATTGACAGTAGTAGCACCGGGTTTTTCCATCTTCAAATTGGAGTAGTACCCAGTTCTTTTCCAATGCACATCCGTCTGTCGGCGTGAAACTGACACAGGGGTCGTTAATCAAGCAGACAACGACTTCGACTGTAACGCTTTACAATCATATTTCATCGTCCAAGCGTTTGAAGTGGAGCGGCATCGGAAACACCCGCGCCTGTTTTGACTACACCCCGTGATAATATAATACTTGATAGCAGCGGTGCTGGTTGAGAACGATTCTGTTCGAGCTCTGGGCGTGGAAAACGACTGTCAGCAGATTTTCATACATTTCAGAGCTGTGAATTTAAGAGAGCGTTGTGTGTGTGTGTGTGTGTGTGTGTGTGTGTGTGTGTGTGTGTGTGTGTGTGTGTGTGTGTGTGTGTGTGTGTGTGTTCAAAGTTCCAAGCTTAAATGTGGCAAACGTTTGTGATTACTTCAAAAGAAAAAAGTCCGCTCCTTCTACACAGTCAAAGAGAGAGAGAGAGAGAGAGGGGGGGGGGAGGCAGACAGACAGACAGACAGACGGACAGAGAGGATAGAGGGTTATCAGGTGGTGTTCAAGATTAACCTCTTTGCCCGCAACGAACGTGATTCCCAAATACTAAGGCACTGGAAAACTTTTCTACATGTATGTTGACCCTGTTCTCATTCGAACCTCAGCCAGTTTTGATAGAAGCTCAGCCACCTGCGTCACCACCGCAGACAGGATGATACGCAGACGGACATGCATGCAGGCAACATACCTTGCAATTTCGGGTATCTGGTAGAACTGTCTTGACAACTGAATTTCAGCAGCTACAGCGGCAGTGAGCAGTAGGCGTCTTCTTCCTGTAGCCCTGGCCTCTTGCTCGAACCCAGCCCGCAGTAACTGTAACAAGCAGTGATGATGGTAACAATGATAATAACAGTAATAATGGATATATATATAGTGTTCAGAATCGTTCAAAAAAGTTAAGAACATCAAATAAAATCAAATGAAAATCATATGGCATGAAATGAATGCCAGAGAGAACAATGAAAACAATAACACATAGCAAACGCGGCACAGAGAGAAGAGAGAGAGAGAGGGTGGGGGGTGGGAGTTTAACGTCCTTTTCCACCAAATAAGGGTGATATCAAAGACGCGGCAGCGAGAAGAAGGCCAGCACAAATATTTCGCCCCAGCCGGGATTCGAACTCACGACCCGACCATTGAAAGTCCAATGCTCTACCATTCGGCCACCCTGGCTCCCCGAGGAGAGAGAGAGAGAGGAGAGAGAGAGAGAGTTTTCTGTCAGTCCCTCGGACTTTACTGCTGCTAGGCTGAGAACAAGTACGTTTTGATTGCAGTTTTAAATTTGCGGACCGAATCTGTACACCTTAATGTTTTTTTTGTTGTTGTTTTTTTTATTAAGAAAGTGTTCCAAAGGGTGGGTCCTTGGTGCTAAAAAGACCCCTGCCCGTATGTCTTTGTGCTACCACTTGGAACACAAAGGATACGTGAGTCAGTTAAAGACCTGAACTTTCTAGAGGGTGTATACAGAGTAAGTAAACTGGCCAAATATGCAGGGCCAGTACCAGCAAGGGACATGCATTTTAAACGAAAATGGTTTTCGTTGTTACCGAGACTAAGTGACAAACTTGTCCCGTAATGCCTTTAGACGTCAAGAGGGCGTTAACAATTAAGTTAAGCAAAACGGCAAAGCATCAGGGGGCCACAAGAGATTTTCGTGAGATGAGGCGGTCGTATTCTCTCCCTCCCTCTCTCTTTCTCTCTCTCTCTCTGGTGGTTGGTGGTTACCAGAGAAAATGTCTGAGTCTGAGAGTCTCTCTCTCTCTGCACGCGCGAGGAAAGAGAGGGTGGGTGGGTGGGTGTTTTGGGGTTTAACGTCCTTTTCCACCACATGCGGGTGATATCAAAGACGGGACAACGATGAAAAAGCCAGCACAAATATTTGGCCCCAGCCGGGATCGAACTCACGACCCGAGCATTAGAAGTCGAACGCTCTACCATTCGACCACCCCGGCTCCCCCCGAGGAAAGAGATACATGATAATGACGATGATGACGATGAAAGGTTTATTAGGAAAATATGAATTGCTGCCTATCTAATAAGCAGTCCTCTCAACAACCTACACTACAGAAACGATGTGTGTGTGTGTGTGTGTGTGTGTGTGTGTGTGTGTGTGTGTGTGTGTGTGTGTGTGTGTGTGTGTGTGTGTTTAATCCCTTTTCGAGAAATTCAGGGTTCCTTTCTAACAGAAAAGCGCACAGCCTCACACATCTCCCTTTTCAGAATTTTACTTGTTGGATTCTATGGGCACGATGCTGTTGTTCTGGGCCCGCATGTAAAAGTCGGGGTTAGGGAGTTTAGCCCCGGGTTAGAGTCTAACCTCGAACTAAACTAGCTCTAGGGTTAAATTTTCTGTTGTTTTCTGTTTTAAATCAGGAACGGGTCCATTCCAGCAAGGTGTCAATGTCGTTATAGAAGGATTTTTGTCTTTCTTTCTTCGTTTTCTTTATTATTTAATTTTGTTTGGGGGTTTCTTTTGACCTAGTCTGGGTTTAGGCCTGTAGCCGTGGGTTAAATTAACCTCGAGTTTTACATACGGGCCCAGAACTTTAGCGGAGGCGAAGACAGTGTGCATACACAGGAAGTAAGGGTTGATGTCCTCGTGTGAGACACTGAGGAACTGTGCCACGCAGTCCGTACTTTGAATCAAGCTCGGGGAGAAAAGCTGGAAATCCAGGAGAGTGACCCGCCCCAGTCTGAGCAGCCCCGGGGATAAAGAAATCTCTATTTGATGCAAACACATTCAGCCCCCCCCCCCCCCCCCCCCCCCCGGTGTGAAAGCGGTGACAACCGTTCAGTGACCCATGTGCTGATGTCGGGGGCGGTATCTATCGGGTCACCGCTACTCCCCCCCCCCCCCACTTCCTCCTTTCCACCACACACACACACACACACACACACACACACACACACACACACACACCACACAGCCGCTGGATTGTCAAAGTGTTAATTAGTGAGACTTAGTAGGATTTCGTACGGAGGACTTCGTTGAGCAGTGTAACCCATTTACATGTAAATTAGGTTCACACGGCAGAGGCCGCGAGCTGCTAACGCGCTGCGATTAGCTAATGGTACCTGTACGTGCCTAATTTACATGCAAGTGGGTTACGCTGCTCAGCGAAGTTCTCCGTACGAAGCCCTACTAAGTCTCACTAGTGTCAATGCTCGTGCGTGCATTTCACTTCAGGCTGGAGGGTCAGAACTTCCTGTTGGTTTTTCCCTAGTATCCCCGTTTTCTATACCACAAATTCAGTGGTAGAAAAGGTCGTATCTCCGTGTCACCCAGCTATCCTCAACCAGCTAAAATTCGGAAATCGGTAGGTGGGGGACGCTGAACCTTGGCGAAACGCTTCCATCGGGAGAAGGAACCCGAATTTTCCGAAAGTTATAAAGTTTCCGAAGGTTATAAAGTAAAAGCAGCAGCAGCAGCAACAACAACAACAACGAAATATACAAAATAAATAAATTACTGCTCATTGTTTTTAAACAGTTGAGGAAAAATTGAAAAACTGTATAAACTTTAAACTCTAATTAAAATTTGTGACAAAAAACCCTGATCACCTGCAAAAAAAGAAACTCTGAACCTATAAAAATAGATTTTTTTATGATAAGCAAATAATCCATCAAACAAACAAACAAAACAAACAAACAAAAAAACAAAACACTTGAGTCCTACCTGCAACAGCCTCGTGAAGCGAATCCTGTCCGCTGGGATACTGCCCCGTTCCGTGTCGGCAGGATATTCCCAGTCAATGTCAAGGCCGTCCATGTTAAAGGTCCTGAGAAAGCCGATGGCGTTGTTGGCGAACTCGATCATGTTCTCCTCCGAAGAGACGAGCTGCGAGAACTGTGTGCCTCCCGCCAGCCACCCTCCCAGCGCTAGCAGTATTCGAAGGCTGGGGTTCGCTTCCCTCAGGGCTACCAGCCGCCCGTACCTGTAACAATGTATCAGGTCTACAGTCGTCCTTGTAATGGGCCTACTATGGCTCACTTGGTATAGTTCGCCCGTTAGGGGGTGCAAACGTATACCAGTCAATTCCGTCGATATTTCGATATTTTATAAAGTAAAGTAGTAGAACGAAGTCAGCGGCCACGTGACTTCACCTCGCCAGACCCCGGAGTACATTTGCACCCCCTCCCGCGTTGCGGGGATACAGTCGCCCCCGTTAGTGGACGACTGGAGTTTATTTGCCCCTCCTGCGCATGGCTGGTATACATCTGCACCCGCTAACGGGCGAACTATACCAAATGAGCCTTACTATGGTGCATTTGGTACTGCAGTCGAGAATGATTTCTGGCGATAACTTCTTTTATGGAGCCACTTTTGCAGACCTAGCGCAGACAAGAAAGGTTATTCAGGAAGTTGTGACATAATAATTTTTGTTAAAGCCAGTGTGCTCTGTCTTTCCGTTTTCTCTGGGCGTAAGTGAAACGAGCCTAAATCTAATAATTATGTCACTGCTGTTCTGAAAACAGATAATCCGGTTTAAAGGAAACTATTCCAAAATAAAACTTCGGCGTCATTCACTGACGTCACTTTTTTCCACACTGTCTTATGGAGGTTTATAGCCTATTGGGAGTATACGTCAATTACGTCAGTTGCGTTAAGATCACATTTGACATCATTGTCACTCGAGGTTTTCGGGAGATATAATTATTTTAGGCATGTTTGGATACTATTTTTTTTTTTCAGCTCGCATTTTCTGCAAACCTTTCACTTACGCCGATGTCGTCAGCTGTTTCAGTCAGATTAATATCCTTGATGGATGAGAATATTATTTAGATCACGTGTTTTCAAGCACCTATTTCAAATTTTAAAAAAGTTTAAAAAATCAGTTTTACCAACCCCCCAAAAAATGAAAAAAATAAATTCAAACTTGCATATCAGACAGTTTCGTAAGCGCACCGGAAGTCACAGACGCATTCCGCATGTGCAGACTGTACCATGGTTACGTATACCGCCTACCTATGAACGCTCAACTTCTCAGTACTCACATTTCCTCGTCGTTGAATTCTATGGGCACGATGCTGTTGCCCTGGACATTGGCGAAGGCGAAGACAATGTGAGTGCACAGGAAGGGATTGATGTCCTCTGCAAGAAACCGGCTTGGAGCTGGGCGAAACTGTGACCAGTTCGTGTAGTAGCACACACGAACGTACCCCATACACACTGCAACAAGCGACACGTGACAAGTGACAATGACAATGACAATGGCAATGGCAATGACAATAATCTTTATTTTCCAACGGTAAAAGTTTGGGCAGAAATACCGAGTTCGAACTTTCCGTCGCTAAACTACGAGGATATGAGCAAAGGAAGAAAACAATTAAGTGGAAAGAGGAAGCTAGGTTTGCAAAGCTGAAATAGCCGCTGGCGTATATTGCTTATGGTTTCTTTCTATAACGATGACACCAGAGACGATGATCCCAGGTGGAAAATAAAGTTCATTGAATTTTGTCTGTAAAAACACAACAACAACAACAACAACAACAACGGTTAGAATGCGAAGGCGCCATCTTTGGTCATCGACGAAGCGTGATTCATCACCGTACTGAGTAATGAGGGGAAATACAAGGTGTCGGAATTAGTTTTGCATACGCGGGTGGGTGGGTGTCTGGGGGTTTAAGCAGCAGCTGACCTGTAGAGGAATCTCCTTCACTCTCTCGAAGAACTGGATTTTGAACAAATTCTAGCCGAGTTTAACTAACGTTGAACTCATTCTACTCGAACTACGACCATGGCCAGAATACTTTATGTTTTACTTGCCTTTCCAACATGTCTGCTGTCACGTTTCCTTGGCAACCCGCTGAAGGGGGGATATCAAAGTACAACAACTGAGCAACACTTCCGCAAAATATAAAATTATTTGGCCCACATGGTGCAATGTCACCACGGGTGGGTGGGTGGGTGGGTGTTTGGGAGTTTAACGTCCTTTTCCACCACATAAGAGTGATATCAAAGACGGGGCAGCGAGAAAAAGGCCAGCACAAATATTTGGCCCCAGCCGAGATTCGAACCCACGACCCGAGCATTGAAAGTCCAACACTCTACCATTCGGCCACCCCGGCTCCCCCCAGTGTCACCACGGGATCCCCGCAGCTAGTGCCAGGGTGGGTGGGTGTTTGGGGTGTTTAACGTCCTTTTCCACCACACACGGGTGATATCAAAGACGGGGCAACGATGAAAAAGCCAGCACAAATATTTGGCCCCAGCCGGGATACAAATTCACGACCCGAGCATTAGAAGTCCAACGCCTTACATTCGGCCACCCCGGCTCCCCCAACTGGTGCCAGGCGTATGATGGTAGAATCAGTGTAGAAACGGTTAACACGGGTGTTGTCGTTCGTGAAAGTTTGCGAGAGTGGCAGCGAATGGGGTTAATCTATGTGTAAAAAAAAGAAAAGATAAAAAGGTCTAGCAGTGCATGCATCACCCTGTACGTTCCCTAGAAGGGACCCCCGCACGTTACATGTACGTGTACTTCCGGCTGTTTGTGATCCCAGTAGTTGCCATGGAGTTGTTGACCACAGGTTTCAAGCAAACGCGTTTTCGTAACACTCTGATTGTGCTTATACGCAACACCTTGACGATTTCCACACATCAATGCGTTAATACCATCGTAGAACGCCCTCCCTAAAGCCTGAGCTGACTATGCTGGCCATAATATTTCAGACTTCTACAGGGATTATATAGAAATTATATAAAATCTCGTCGCCTCCCTAGGAGATCCTGACCGCTACGTGACCACAATATTCAGGATGAGGACCAGCTTTGAATGAAAATAGTGAGGACCCCTTGAAACAAACACGTATGCCAAACATGTTTATGTACGTTTACTGTGTGGATTAAGCTTCTACGGCAACCCAACACATGTTATGTGTGGTGGTACAGGAAAGGGTGGGAACATAAGTTTGTAATACAGCTTAACAGCCGTAAAAGCTCATTTAAAATGTTCAGGACTGCATTACAAAACATGTTTAATGGGCGGATTAACTTTCGAGAGCAACCTTGTTGAGAAAGACCTTCTTTTTGCCCGAAGATCACCATTAGCAAAGTGACCTTTGTGGCAAAAGCCACTAATAAAGCTGATAAAAGATGGTCTTGGTCAGAGGTTCAGAATGTGGTATTGGAAAAAAAGAAGTGCAAAGCAACAAATGGCAGCGCTCTTCCTTGCTCTTAACGAAGCTCATTTAAGTCTTTGTGAAGAAAAACATTAATCCATTATCTCTTGTGGCAACCATTAGTCAATTTAGGTGCGCCACACGAGTTGTTTGTTACAAAAATGAATGCAGAAGTGCCATCTGTTAAAAGTTTAAAATGTGTATACCAGGTTGCGCGTTTCTTTACGTAAAACCTCTTAGTATGAGAGCAATGCCCAGCTCGAATATTGTATCTCCCTTGTGTTTCTCGTGCCATGGGTCGTTTTTTCATTCTGGGGGATTGCTGATGTCAGACTGTGACATAGCCGGGATTTACGAAACTGTAAATGATTATTATAAACATTAACGCATTGAACTTTGTAGTGCTGTTTGATTCCATAACATGCATGCCCGACCGACATTCACATGTTACAAAACAAACTTTACGACCAGGTTTGACGAACCGAACTCGTTTTATAAGGCGCACCATTTCTTCACCCCCCCCCCAAAAAAAAAAAAAAACAACAAAAAAAAACATCCCAAACCCCCACCCTCCTATCTCCCACCTTTTCTCCGATCCCCCGCGCGCCCCAGTCCCCCTTCTCCGCACTTATCCAGTACCCTTTCCCAACTCATTAGCATTATTACCTTGTAGGCCGGATCAGGAGTTTTAGGACTAAGTTTTGCTTATTTTCTCAGCAACCTGTGGATGGTTTTCCAAACTTCTCAAAACCATTTTCGCCCAAAACTGATTTCCGTTAAAACTAACCGGCAAATCATGTGTTTTTTTTTTTTTGGTTTTTTTTAAAATAACGTAGGTGTGAGCAAAACGCTATCTAACCACCAACCCTTTAACGTATCAGAGGTACTTAACTGCCTGGTGACATCAAAGAACAAACGCGTTTGCTCGTACCTCATTTTCCTTTTCCGAGTGAAGTCTTCTGTTAGCCAATTGTACATTATGTAGATGTTACCAAACAGAAAAAAAAATGATTTGTATATTACATCATATCCATCGTCTCTTTCATGGGTTAAACCTGTTGTTAGTAGTAATTCGATTCTTACTTGAATACATCCTTGAAACATTCTAAACACGGTCTCTCTCTCTCTCTCTCTCTCTCTCTCTTTTTTTTTTTTTTTTTTTTTACTGATTCATCCGGTTCTTTTATAAGTGTGTTGTTGAAATCGGACAATGTTTGGAGCTATTTCAGATTACACAACAATGTTTGCATAAAGTTCTGCAGGGATTACCTTGAGCCAGCAAGATCAGCAGGAAACACGCAGCTAAACTTGAGGATAGTCTTCTGCCCATGGTGTCTGCAGAGACAGAGAAAAACAGAGGATCAGGCAACTGGGTACAATCGTCGGATGTTTTTCAAGCAGATTATGGTGGGGTCTTATAGATGTTGTTGTTGCTGTTGAACGTTGTTGGTAGTGGTGGTGGTGGTGATGTTGTCATTGTTGTCGTGGTTAACATTAGCAGTGCTGATGTGCGTGAAGCAATTTTCGAGGTCAGCTATTCAGTGTGTAAAGGAATTTACATAAATGGTTCCCGGCCATTGTTCATATTACAAGACATACGAACGAGCGTGTAACATACTTAGCAGCCGACTCCAAGAGAATAAATAAATAAATAAATAAATAAAATATGTGTCGCCATGTATAAACTATTGAAGATTAAATTCAGCCACCTCTGCTCAATGATCATTGTATACTGTATGGATTGTGTGATCTCGTGTTTTTCAAAAGTGATCTAATGTGGGGATTCCCTTTGAGGGAAAAAAAAACTAACCATTCTTTCTGATCGTTCATTTTAGAATTAAAAGACATTACAGGTTATTATTGTGATATTGTTATAGCACTAATTTCACAACGAACATAGTTTCGTACTTCGAGGGTTCTTTGCCAATAGGTTCTATTTCTCTTCTTTCTATCTGTATAGATAGAACGTTCTGGCAGGGAACTGTTAGCTGGGCATGGACTGAAAAGAATAAATTGCTTACCGTCTTCAAGGCTGAAAACTCTCCGTTGGTACGAAACACACACACACAAAACACACACGGCAACACACACTGAAAAAGTATAGTCACTGTGAACATAATTGTTACACAAAGTCTCTTTTTTATATTGAATTAAGCGATATCCCACTGAGAATGACGCTATGTTGACAAGGACGAGAGGGAAGCAGTGAGATGTTACACACAGTATGGAAAGGAAACCATCCTCTATGCTACGTCATACAGGTCGCGATATGATCTGATAGCGAGAGGCCGAATCTCAGCTTGTCTCCGTCGGTGGTTCATTCACTGTCGTTTGGGGGGAAAAAAGGCGCCTGTTAAATTTATGGCGCTAAAGCTTTTTTTCCCCACAGATGACGGTACATGTGTTTCATCTTGCATTTCATAATTTGTTGATGTTGATGTTTGGTTGTTTTTGTTTAAATTGTTGTTGATGTTCTTTGTAGTGATGGTGGTGGTGGTGGTAAGGGGGGGGGGGAGTTTAACGGGACAACGAGAAAAAGACCAGTAAAAATATTCGGCCCCAGCTGGGATGCGAACTCACGACCCGAGCATTGTGAGGCCAACGCTTTACCATTCAGCTACCGCGGCTCCTCTGTGGTGATGGTCTTGTTACTATTCCTGTTGTTGTTGCTGTTGCTGTTGTTGATGTCGCTGTTGCTGCCGCTGTTGTTGTTGCTGCAGCTGTTGTGAGCGTTGCCTCAGTTGTTGTTGTTAATGCTGCTGTTGCTTTTGTTTCAGTTGTTGGTGCTGTTGTTGCAGTTGCTGTTGCTGTTGTTGATGTGATTGTTGCTGTTGTTACTGTTGTTGCACTTGCAGCCGTTCTTGTTGCTGCTGTTGTTGTTGTTAATGCTACTGTTGCTGTTGTTGTTGCAGTTGTTGTTGCTGTTGGTGATGTGATTGTTGTTGTTGCTGTTGTTGTTACTGTTGTTGCAAATGTTGCCGTTGCTTTTGCTCTTGCTGTTGTTGGTGGTGGTGGGGTTGTTGCAGTTGTTGCTGTTGTTGATGCTGTTACTATAGCTACTGCTGTTGTGCTATTGCCGTTGCTGCTTTTTAAAGAGACAGACAGACAGACAGACAGACAAAAAATGGAGACAGAGAGATGGAGACAGAGACAGAGAAGGGTCTGTGGGGAGGTGTAGGGAAACGATTATATGTACTGATGGTTCGCCGACGATTTCATTGTAATAATAGGTATTTACTAGACATTTCACGCTACAGCATATCTGCAAACCAGAGCATCATGCGCATTCCAGCCATTTCGATTCCAGTCTCTAAACGCAAATGAGCTGTGCGATCACGTGTCCACAGGGTACAATGTCGACATTAAAACCCTAATATGGCAAGCTCGTGACACAAATCACGCGATACAGATTCAGATAATATGCTTAAGTTTGCGTGCGTACTGTATAATGTGTGTGTGTGTGTGTGTGTGTGTGTGTGTGTGCGTGTGTGTGCGCGCGTGCGTGCGCACATGACAGTGAATGGAGATATTGGGCGATACTATGGGAAAAGGGTTTATCCTTGTAAAAAATCCGATTGATGCGTGAACCATTTGGTGAATGCATTATTATCCAAGGGTGGTTTCCATTCAGTGTTCAGATGGCAATAGTAAACCATTAAGCACCCAACCCCTACCCTACCCCCTCAAATACACACACACCATTCTGCCCTTACTCTCCTGTACCGGCCTTCGCCAGATGCCCTCACACATCCCAGTATGCACAGACATTCCACCTTGAACCAACTGGATACCCTGTTCTTTTTTGCTAGGTAAATTTACGTAGTATGGAACGTGTAAGACAAATATATAAAAGAAAGAAAGGACCCCAAAACCACTATACCAACGTCTCTTTAGAAACGGTAGAATTTATTCGAGTCAATTTCTACCAAGAAAGTTTGTGGTTGTGCATCACTAAAAAACAAAATCATAATTAATTTGTCTGCATGGATTTGGGTGTCTGCTAGGTAAATTTACGTAGTATTGAACGTGAAAGACAAATATATAAAAGAAAGAAAGGACCCCCAAACCACGTACTATACCAACATCTCTTTAGAAACGGTACAGCTTATTCGAGTCAATTCCTACCAAGAAAGTTTGCGGTTGTGCATCAGTGGCCTCAAAAAAAAAAAAAAAAATGTCTGCATGGATTTAAATCTGGCTTAGTGGGAGTGTTGCACTTTGATTATACTCGTGTTTACTGCAGTAAGAGATGACAAGAAACCGATAATCTTGCCTGATTTTCGCATTCAGAGTCAAAACTGAAAAAAAGAGTCAAAAACATGGGATACTCTTGCGCGGTACGAAATGTGTTATGGAATGTGAAACTACGACAACAACAACAACAAAAGCAACACAACAAGACAACAACAATAATAACATATCTCAAACAAAGGCTTCCTTCGTTGTCCCCCAAAAAGTAAATTCGAGCCTACGCCTTACGGATTGTTTTTTGTTTTGTTTTTTTAATCTCAAGCCACTGCCAAAAATTAAACAACAACAACAACACCCGCTGCGCTACGTCGTAATACACACACACACACACACACACACACACACACAAGAATCCTAGGACCCACACTGTGTTGGGGAATGTACCACAGTATCATACTGAGGAAGCAGTAATCACAAGTCCAGCTGCGTGAGACTCGTGCCTCTGCAGCACTGACTTTGACCTCCACAGCAGTTGGGCTGGCAGCTGGCGTGAGCAGAAGAATTATCCTGGCGGGACAGGATACAATGCGGAAGTTTCAGGTTAGCAATCAGAGTTGTGTCCCGCAATCTCCATGCAGTCACGTCTTCTCTTTTCTATGAGTGATCAGTGCACGTGTACGCTCTCTCTCTCTCTCTCTCTCTCTCTCTCTCTCTCTCTCTCTCTGTGTTTCTCTACAAAGTTCCATGTTCAACTTTTAAGAATGTTGAACGTGTGCGCTCTCTCTCTCTCTCTCTGGCCTGTCTCTCTGAGTTGGTTTGTGTCTCAGTGTGTGTGTGTGTGTGTGTGTGTCTCTCTCTCTCTCTCTCTCTCTCTCGTGTGTGTGTGTGTGTGTGTGTGTGTTTGTGTGTGTGTGTGTGTGTGTGTGTGTGTGTGTGTGTGTGTGTGTGTGTTTTGAACTTTTACTCCTTTTTAAACGGCCGGTAAGTTTGAAAACTGATTGGCCGCAAGACCAAAACTTCCACTGTTTTCGAGTAAAGTTATTTCTCTCTCTCTCTCTCTCTCTCTCGTTGTAATCCCCCAGGTAAGCGTGGGGGGAGGCTCTTGAAATTAAATCTGTCTGTCTTGACGTCAACACCGAAACAGAAACTTCCCGCTGCTGGAAACTGTAACTTAATTCACCAGACGTTCTCCCTTTGTCCGGTTGTAAACTTCATTGGCATGAATAAGCGGAAAGGCGCCACTTGATCAATTCATCACAGCACCGGCACGGTTTTTCCACTGGCAGTGTCAAGGTAAGTGCACCAGTTTATAGCCAATTTCCAGACCGGAAGTGAAGGAAGCAACACGAATTCAGACGATTTCCACCCAACGAGATCGCGTGTTACGTTAGGCTGAGGTCTCAAACAGAATTTGTCCGCATCCGTCTCCCGGACCGGTGATACACTTTTGGAAGCCAGTGCAAAGGCAAGATTTAGTGGAACAAAGGCGACATCACTTTTTTTTTTAATTTTATGGTTTCTGCACTTGTATATATTGTTTTTGTTGTTGTTGTTGTTGTTGTTGTTGTTCGTTTTGGGTTTTAAGTTGTTGGGTGTTTTTGTTGTGTTTTGCTTTTGTTTGTTGTTGTTGTTGTTGTTGTTGTTTTAAGTGAGAGAGTGCAACCGGGAAGCTGCCAACTACCCGAATGAGAGCTATCGTGACAATTAAACTGTGTGTAAACAACTTGAAGCTCAGCTAAAGACAGAAGACCTTTCAAATTGTCCATGTAACTGCGGCTCTGTGCAAACCATACTGTCTGCTTTTCTTTTTGTTTGTCTGTTTGTGCTGCTGTTGTTGTTGTGTTGTGAAGTTTAAATCAGTTGTAGTGTTACCGGTTACTTTCACACGAGCATTGACAGTTTGGTTGTACAAAATAGGTGTTTAACACGAAGGTTGGTCCTTAATGATTCTTAATCCATGAATTAGAGTGAAGGTTAAATCAGATGCAGAGTTCACGGTGTATTTCACACATGCATTGACAGTCCAGTTATACAAAACAGGCGTTGGACATGATGGATGGTCGGTCCTTAATTATTCTTAAAGCAGTAAAGTTTAATCAGATGCAGAGTTCACTGTTTATTTCGAACAATTTCGGACCAAATGATAGGTCAGACAGACAGACAAGCAGAGAGAGAGAGAGAGAGAGAGTTGTTCTTCTTCTTTGTTTGTTTGCTTGTGTTTTCCTTTTATTCTTTCAATGTTGTACTTTCAGTAAGCACAGAACGTCCGACTGACCCT
>JACVVK020000221.1:972500-1000000 GCA_018292915.2 Batillaria attramentaria
AAAGCGCCTATTTTTGTACCAGCTAGCTACAAGTTTCATTGAAGACAACGTTTGCTTTGAAACAGCCACGTTTGTGAGTGTGCCTGTGCGCTTCAGATATCTTCCAGTCTATTTTAATGACAAGCAGAGCTCTGAATGCAATTCACTGACGTGATCTGGCCGCGTGAACTAAATTCAAACGACCCGCAGCTCTCCTGCACAGCGGGAGGCCGCAACACTGTTACAGACGCCTCGCTCTTACTGGGGCGGTCGGTGGTCTAGTGGTTAAGAGACTTGTCACCAGCGCGAGAGGTCAGGGGTTCGAGTCCCACTCGGGGCAAAGAGTTTTTCCTTCTCGTATGTGGCACCGTTCATTCGGGCTGATCGTCGGGGGTTCTCTCCCGGTACTCCGGCTTCCTCCCCCTCTGCTTTGGAAATGTTCGCCCCACCAAATCAGAAAAATAAGTGCAATTCTAAATTCCGAAATTTCAATAGCTGAGCTGATCTTTCGCACCACGTGATTGTAATGTGTTTATGTCCAGTGTGTGAGAGAATGCGTGTGATTTACGTGAGCGTGTGTGTTGGGTTCAGTTCGTGGCGCTTTGAACCGATTAATGAAACTGGGTAAAGCGTCTATACAATATTCATTATTATTATTATTATTATTATTATGCGTTGAGTCTTCTTTTGGCTCTGAGGCGCTGTAGACGTGCGTGTGTCTAAGGGGCATTATTCTAAGTGGCTTTTGGTAATGCAGTTGCCGAAGATTTTCGGCGAAAGCTTTTAAAGGAGCAACTTTTGTATACGCAACGAAGAGGAAAGGTTGTTCCTGACCTTACTTATGTTCGCCACAGTGACGTAAAAGGTAATCACGCGTAGTAATTGACGTGTACTGTTGAGACAGCACACACACACACACACACACACACACACACACACACACACACACACACACACACACACACACACACACACACATTGATGTCGGTGAATGACGATATACAACGTTGTTTGTTTTTGAATAACTATGTTGTTTACCAACAAATCAACACAATGTTTGCTGAGCACATCGCCGCATACCTTATGGACAAAGTCATGAAATTTCGTGGATGTGCATTGAAAATTGACAGAGTTGTGATACTTTGAATGAAGGTGTGGGTATTTTCTTACCCACGACGTACGGCGAAGGTTTTAAAGCACACACAAAACAAATGAATGTCAGAATATAATATTCACACAAACAATGGACGGATGGTAGATGTACACGCGCTCATGGCATACATTCACACGCTTGCAACAAATGTGGTTCCGAGAGGGAACGGGCTGGCATTTTTGAAAGACAATAACGCCTGAAGAGCTTTCGAACACACAGTTAGAAACAACATGACAAAAACGCACGAAATTTCATAGGCCCTGGAAACCTCTCTTTGCCAAATTCGCAAGTTAGTGAGTGAGTAATGTTTTAGGGCTTAAAGCAGCGCAAGCCACAAAGACTAATTCGCGGCTGAGTGTGCCTGCACTACTTAAAGAAAACAAAAACACACATAAAACTAACGTTTTTGGGACAAAGGATGCAAACTGGTTTACGGCGCGGTATAAACCTAGGACAAGCACGAGACGCTGCACATTCATGCTAATTTATCAAACTGCCGGTTACAAAAAAAAAAGAGCGTAGAAAACAAAGAACAATTACGACTAGGTAAAACAAAGATAAATACTAAGCGCATATATACAGCAAATATTGCAACTTATTGAACTTATCATCTCCTGGGCGCAATAAACCAGTTCGCAGCATATGCCCGACATTACTTCTTCCTAACCACTCGCTGGTAGTGCAGACGTAAGTGAGGGTTCAAAAAAGAAGAAATATAGATGAAAGGGCCAAGTTTAGAAATCAGCTGTGAGATGAGAGGAAGGACAGAGCGGCTAAACTCGGGAGGTTTCAAAGAGAAAGAGACACGCGAATGGGCTGGTACGCATCCCGACTGCACCGTAAACTAGCCTGTATACATACACACAACCTTTATACTGTTATTGATCAAAAGTAGAGGAAACAGTGTGCGTACGTACGCATGACATCGTCAAACAGTTTCAGACACGTGACGATACATGTCGCGTGTGGAACGTTAACAAAGAAACATTTCGCAATCCAAATATCAGGGAACGACAGCGAATGAAGGTTTTTTTTTTTATAGAACCAGTTCATCATTCCGTGCACGGCAAAACCTATATATACTGGCAAGGGAAGTAAAAGAACATTTACAATTCAATCAAAAATGAGGGATGTTTCAAAGAAGGGAAAAAAAGCAGAACTTCTGCAAGAACCAACGTTTCCTCGCCTGAGGTCTAAGGTCTGTTGACGCGTGTACGTTTGCAACCTTCCTACCACCCACGCCGCCCCCCCCCCCCCCCCGCCACCCCCAGCTACAACCACCACAACGCTGTCCTATCCTCGTGCTGTGTCCACACGTGACTCGATTTGATACTGATGTGTCTTCCTGGTTCATGAATTGATTAACGGACAAATGCAATTATATCCGGGAATAATCTGGCTGAAATTCCGCCCACCCCCAAAACTAATCCGGTTGCCAGACTGCTGGTCTACACCAACATTCAAATCCTTGTAACGTTGAACAGGTCAGTGGATACTGTCTCAATTAAGCTGAAGTCTTCGAGCGAGGTTTTACACGAAAGAGTCTGAGTCTGAAGACATGCCGTGCAAAACTGTTTCTAAATTTGATCGAATCAAATGAAAGTGAAAACTTGGTTCACCATGACACATAAAAGCAACATGCACAACAACAGTTTAAAACAAAACACTCCGTCACACCCACACCAATCCCCCCCCCCCTCCGAGGGCCTGATTCCCATATACATGGCGACGAAAACACAACAGTAATTGTGCTCTAATTTTTACTTAAAAACTGGTTATCGGGGGAAGATATTTTTTCCGCGAATAATCCGTCTTAATTTCCTCCCATGAATAAAACTAATAATGACCGCCCAATCAGCAAAACTGCTGATCTACACTGGTATCCAAACGATACACTGAGCCTCGTGACCTTGAACAGCACATTGGACACTGTATGAAGAATCAGAGGGAGTTATTGCACTGACGGGTTGGATTCTGGAGGCACGTCACACAAAACTTTTTTTTTTTTTTTATCAAATCAAATATACTTTAATGATTCCTAAGGGAAAATAGATTCCACCACAACACATGAAAACCACGCGGATCACAACAACAACAGTATGAGAGACAAGAAATACAAGGAAACACTCGATCACACCCACACCAACTGTCTAGAACACACCCTCCACATGACTCTCTCTCTCTCTCTCTAGTAACGTCCGAATGTGTATGGTCAGTTCAACTGGTCATTTATGGTCACGCGTAGGCTGCTGATCATCTGTGTGTGTGTGTGTGTGTGTGTGTGTGTGTGTGTGTGTGTGTGTGTGTGTGTGTGTGTGTGTGTGTGTGTGTGTGTGTGTGTGTGTGTGTGTGAACCTCTAGCTGGTATAAATATTCCGAATAGATTTGTTTGTTTTTTCCCTCGATATATCTTGGTGTTATTTATAAATACAACACAGTTCCATTGTATGGACGTAATACTATGTCCGATCAATAAAATAACTGAGTCTGAGTCTGAGTCTTTCTCTCTCTCTCTCTCTCTCTCTCTCTCTCTCTCTCTCTCTGAATGCCCCACATGCATAAACAGCCCCAAACCACAACAATAGTTAAACAAAATACAAAACAAAGTTCAACAAAGTGTATGTAAACTCACAGTCGGTGATCTTATACTCTTAATAATTAAATTAATGCGCTCTCGGCAGAAGCTGCGTCACTCGCCTTATCTCAAGTGCCGGAGGGTGGTGGGAGAGGGGGGGGGGAGAGGGGGGGAGGGAGGAGGAGGGGAGGGGGGTTGTCAGGTTTGAGGTGCACCTAGTGGACATGTCACGTGTTTGGTACTGAAGCTAGCTACCAAGTGTATCAGTAAAAGGCCCAGACACACGTGCGCCCAGACGATAAGGGACAAACACGTGATGTGGTAAGTTTACCCCGAAATATAAAGTGTACAGTGTACAATGACAAACGCTCGATATCACGAAGATGTGTGCAAAATTCTCCGTGCAGTCGTTGCTAGGCTTTGAACCCAAAATGCACGGCTACCGTTCGCTAAGGTACAACACAAGGGGTGGGGGCCTGCTACGGGTTTTAGATAATTTGTCATTAAAGTTTAACTTGTTAAAAAAAATGTGATTAGCTAGTTTATGTGTTTAGCTAGTTCTCTCTCTCTCTCTCTCTCTCTCTAATCGTTTGGCGCTGAAATGTACGGCGCTGAAATGTACGGCGCTGAAATGTACGGCGCTGAAAACTCGTCGCGCTGAATTGGTGGCGCTGAAATGTTGGCGCTGAAATGGTGGCGCTGAAGTGTCATGGAACCACTTGCCACAACCTGGCCCTAGCTACTGGCCACCACTTCTCTACTTGCTACAGCCTGGCCCTAGCTACTGGCCACCACTCCTCTGCTAGATGCTGCTGAACCTAAATTTAGGCTGTGCTGTTACGTAATGGTGTGCCGCGAGCGATAGAGGGGGAAGGAAGGGGATGGTCGTGCTTAGGCGACAGGACAGAAGCAAATTTCAAAGAAAACGATATATACATTCTATTCCTCTCATACACCCTAGAAATACCCTAGAATTCACCCCCCCCCCCCTCCCCCCCCCCCCCCCCCCCCCCCCAAAAAAAAATAAATAAATAAAAATCCGGCATCCAGAGTTTCATGTGTAGATTAAATTCCAATATTCCTCCTTTTTTTCTTCTTTTTTTCTTCTTTTCTTTTTGTCGCAATGAGAGCAGCGACCACATACCCCCTCATTCCTCTGTCGTCTGCTGGCTCGTGCGCCAGCCGCGCACGAATACAAATAGTCCACAAGCCAGGCTATTTTTTTTCCCTAATTTTACTATTACCTGGCATGAAACTGGACGGGCTGAAAACTGAATTAGGGTCCATCCGGTCATGAAAAGAAGTTTTTTTTAAAATTATATAATAAAGATAAACGACAGATAAAACAAACACAAGAGAGGTAAACGTTATGAGCTTTTCTGAGCGCAGAGATGCTATCTTGAGCAGAACTAAACTGAACTTTTCCCAAGATCTTTTATCCCTTGTTACAATGTTAAGCACTGTTCAAGAAAATACCTGATGAAAGTTATATTTTCCCTTTGACATATCAAGTGCGTTTTGTATTAAGTAAACAAGTTGAAATAACCCAGGCATTAAAGACAACAGCATGACCGAATGAATCAAACCTTTACGTCGCTGTTTCTCAATGGTCCTAACATCCAAACAAGACACAAAACGGGTATTTCTGAAAGAACTGCGCGTCAAAATAACTCCCAAGATCCAAAAATATCAAGTCGGGATGAAAACAGAAAAGTATAAATGATGCTAACAATGACAACGCACACTGAAACTCAATCTTAGTTAAAGAGCAAGTCTTGTGTTTTGTGCATGAGCAATACAGGGAAATAGTAACACGTGAAATCGGACACCACGTGTATAGCGGGGAAGCTAAATGTCACAATCCGAATGCCGCCGTCACTGGAGCTACAGCCTCAAGTTAAGCTAATAGGCAACCTACGTCAAAGAAAATATACATGTAGTACAAAGACAATTACTTCGCAAAGACAATTACTTGGCACTGGTCGATTTCTCAGTCTGCTAGACATATCATTAGCACGGTTTGGCTTTCCTGGTAGCACTGAATACTGATTACAAACTTTATGTGTGAAATTTTACGTGGGCCGCCGGTTCGTTTGTTATATCAAGGTCAAGCGGCAGACCAACTCATGTGGACGAAAACCCCGTGCTATAAGAACTGAAAGCACATTCCGTGTCCAAGAACCCCAATACAAATAATTTATTACGTCAGGCCATAGTCATGGCGCCCCTCTCCTGTATTCCAGGATGTGACTTCCCCGATCACTCTTGGTTAGCCATAACTAGTCAGGCCATAGGTCGGTGGGTAATAATAATAATAATAATAATAAAATGGGTACTTAAAGGACGCCCTCCCTTTCGCGGGAGCTCAGAGCGCCTTACAAAGAACACACACTCGCTCACCCAGAAACACACACACAACATGCCTCCACACATATATTTAACTAAAAACACATGATGTGCAGCATCATATACGGGCTGCCCCTGGCTTACACACACACACACACACACACACACACACACACACACACACACACACACACACACACACACACACACACACACACACACACACACACACACATATGACCAGCAAGATGATGATGTGGCAACAGTTATTGGTTGAAGGCTGTGAAGGTGGGTTTTCAAATTTGTTTTGAAAGATAGTTTTGTGTCTGCATATCTGATCGAAACTGGGAGATCATTCCAACAAGTCGGACCCTGGTATGAACAACTACGCTGACCAAAGGTCTTTGTCTTGACATGAGGGACACGGATTTTCCGAGTGTCAGCAGCAGAACGAAGTTGTCTAGATGGAGTGTAAAGCTGAAGCAAAGAAGACGGATATGGAGGACAGGAGGAGGTGACAGTTGTAAGTAAGGGATGAAATCTTCTGTTGAATTCTAGAAGACACAGGCAACCAGTGCAGAGTGCGAAGAAGGGGTGTGACGTGATCTGATTTCTTTGCTTTAAGAACTAAGCGAGCGGCAAGCAAAGCTACAGAAACGTCAACAGTTGCACAAAACACTCCAGTCTTGGGAGAGGAAGGGCCTGCAGCAGCAGGATCTATGACGTGTTGGGGTGAAAGCCGTAAGGAAGCTCCAGTCCTGGAGGAGGGACCTGGACGCGGACACCCGGCAGATGGGATACAGCTGGAAGGAGTTGGAGACGATATCACAGGACAGGAGACGATGGCGTGCAACTGTGGATGGCCTATGCCCACCCACGGGCTATAGGCATAAGTAAGTAAGTAAGAGCGGCAAGCCTTCGGGCAAATCAATTTTGAAATTTTACGTGGGCCGGTGCGTCAAATACAGGCGCCAGAAAAATTCACGTGGACTAAACAACACGTGTTGTCTGTAGCCGTGTGAAAACTGAAAGCTCTTCCCATGTCAAAAAGCCCGAATACAATGTCGGCAGGCTGAACTTGCAGGCAATAAAGGGACTCTCTCTCTCTCTCTCTCTCTCTCTTACCTTCTGCGTTTGTGCTAGATCGCCATGGTCAGGTTTGACACCTGGTACCTGTAAATTCTGCCTTGTAAAATAAAAAAATAAAGTCTGCCAATCTCTCTCTCTCTCTCTCTCTCTCTCTCTCTCTCTCTCTCTCTCTCTGTTTTGTGTTTCTGTTTTACTTTGTTTTTGTTTGTTTGTTTGTTTGTTTGTTTGTTTGTGTTTTTTTTTTTGGGGGGGGGTTGTTTTTTTTCGGGGGGGGGGGGAGGAGGGGTGTCTCCTGTTCTATTTTCTTTATCTTGTAGTGAACGACTTAGTTACGAAAAGCATTAAAAGTATCAGATTTGTATGCAGGCGACTTACAGCAGTAGTAGACAGTGTCTGATGAAGCGGACCTGATAAGAAAGTCAACTGACAGCGTCTAATGCACAGACAGAGCAAAACCTCCTCTCATCTACATATCTAACCCTGTACACACACGTAGTGTGAGAGGTGTTCTTGCGGGCACACAGATAGAAGAAGGTTGGTGGGTGGTTGTGAGTGTAACTACCTTTTTTCACCACGTATGGCGCACTCACGAAGCACAAGAGAAGTTGTCTTCTGTGCAGCCAGGTGATCTTGGAAAAGGCGTCTTCCCACGGGCATCGATAATGACAATGACAATGACACTTTATTTTCTAAGGATAGAAGATTAGGTGTGCAGACCTGTCTTACATCTTGTCCTTGCTACTCTACACACACACACACACACACACACACACACACACACACACACACACACACACACACACACACACACACACACACACACACACACAGTTGCTAAACTACTATCAGTTGCTACAGTAATAAGGTGAACTAATAATTAGTAATACAAACAAGCGGGCTACCTACTTTCAGGGCCGTCACTTCAGGGATAACCCCCCTCCCCCCACCCAACCCCTCCCCCATCCCCCCTCCCCCATCCCCAACCCCCTCCCCCACCCCTCCGACAGCAGCTTTAGTTTCTTGAGGGAGTCAAACTTATTTTATAAACTATAAACACTGCAAACAGTGTGGAATCTCTTTGACTTGCCTTCTGTATCGAAGTTTGTTTCCCCCCCCCTCCTCCCCTAAGATTCGGACTTAAAGAGATAAAATGCGTCTGTCCTCTCATTTCAACCAGATAAATTTTTAATATACTGATATTTACATCCTGTTGTAAAAAAAAAAAAAAAAAAAAAAAACTTCCATATTTTAATGACCCTGGGGGAGAAAGACCTCGCTTTCGCCATCAAACAGTTACCACTGATTGCCGCACAGATGGATAAGACATAAGACATTTATTAAATTTCCAAAAGAGGAACATTGCTTTGTGGTCTCTCATAAAAAAAAACAACTTAAAACACGCCAAACACTCACTCATACGGCCATGCACACCCATTCCACCTATTTACATACTCGCACAGTCATACCTAAAAATCTATCACAATGTTGCAGCACTACAAATGAATTACAATACTACACCCCACATCACTTCACATCACAGCAGTAGCACAACAGCAGAGGTGCACATAACTCTATCACAGTCAACGCCAGCTGACACCTGGCAAGAAACAACACGTCTAATTAGAATTTAAGATATCACCACCAGCATCAACCAGCCTACCACACAAGCCCCCCCCCCCCACCCATCACACACATCACACACACACACACACACACACACACACACACACACACACACACACACACACACACACACATGGATGGAAATGTCTGGAAATCACCAGACCGCCGGTTGCACAGATGCTGACAAACTGCGTCACCAGGGATCCACACCACGCACAACAGCAGTAAAACATGGCGAGGTCGTGCTGCTTTGTCGTGTTTCAGTTAGGAGCGCTTTTACGGGACACGTAAATCGTGGTTAGGTCATAACAGAATTTGTCAGCTAACTCTCTCTCTCTCTCTCTCTCTCTCTCTCTCTCTCTCTCTCTGTCCCTTTCTGTCTCTCTGTCTCTCTCTCTCTCTCTCTAGCCGCGAATTAGTCCTTGTGGCCGGCTTGCGCGGCGTTAAGCCTCAAACTCTCTCTCTCTCTCTCTCTCTCTCTGTAATGTTCGTGAAATTGTGCTGTAAACCATGCAAGAGCAGGTCAGTCCGCGCGCGCACAAGCGTGTGTGTGTGTGTGTGTGTGTGTGTGTGTGTGTGTGTGTGTGTGTGTGTGTGCTGATAACGGTGACGATGACGCATTTTGTATGTTTATTAGTGTATCAAGGACAGATAGTATAAGAGACCTGTGCGTCTATTGTCTCATCCTTGAAAAATAAAGTTTCAGTCAGTCAGTCAGTCAGTCAGTCAGTCTCTCTCTCTCTCTCTCTCTCTCTCTCTCTCTCTCTCTCTCTCTCTCTCTCTCTCTCTCTCGTTTTCTTTCGTTTTCTGGTAGTGTGGCAACGACAAGTTTGAAAATGGTTTTTCATATCCCTAACTGTTATAAACTAAAAGAATAGTTATCGTTAAAGTTCTCGTTACAGTTCTCGTTACAGTTCTCGTTATCACCGTCTGTCTGTCTGTCTGTCTGTCTGATAGATCTGCATCTGCAGTCTCCTCCTGTTATGAGCCTCATCTGATGTCTGCGCACAAGGAAACAAACAAAAGTGAAATTTAAAAAGAAAAAATCTTGCTGCACCCACTTAGACTTTCAAATATCCACACGGTCTAAAAGTGTTTTTTTTTTTTTTTTTTTTTTAATGTGTCTACATTATTTTCTACCTTTCTTGCCTGTTGGAAATTTTATGCAGGCTGTGGGGTACTACCAAAAAAACAAAAAAACAAAATCTGATCTTAATGCGGATGACAATTCACGACACTATTGCTGCCTTTTTTATCCACAGAATGTTTTGTTGGTTTTTGTGTGTTTTGTTTTTTTTTTTTCCTTTTTTTTACTACATTTCTGGTCTGTTCGTTTTCTGTGAAGGTCATATTCTGTGCATCATCTAATATCTTATCCTTGTAAATTATAGTTTTATTTAATCTCTCTCTCTCTCTCTCTCTCTCTCTCTCTCTCTCTCTCTCTCTCTCTCTCTGTCAAGAGACGATTTCCGATAAACTCTCAGTTTGCCCACAACTATGAAGCAAAGTACAAACACATGGCAAGTCGAAACGCATGGAAGGTAACACACACACACACACACACACACACACACACACACACACACACACACACACACACACACACACACACACACACACACACACACACACACACACACACACAACTAATCGTCAGTTCAGTTCGGGGCGTCTTTAGTGAAGCATTTCTGTAAAGCGCCCTCAATGATTACTACACATTATTATTATTATTATTTAGCGTGGTGGAATAGGCTTCCTGTCGTAGTACTGACTCTCAGCAATTGGCAAGCAGATATGGAATCACAAGACCTTTGTGCGCTGAATTCTCTTCCGCTCGAACAAACTCTGCCTGTCTCTCTGTCTCTCTCTGTCTCTCAGTCTCCGGCTGTGACCAGTTTAGTGCCTACAGCAGACGCGAGAGCACGAGCCGCACGAGCAGCCAGTGAAAGTGACGAACCAATGAAAATGCCAGCTCCGGCATAATTAGATCACCTGCACCTCCAGCCTCTATATAACGCCGTGCACGGTTCCCCAAGAATCAATCATTCGCTTCTGTACACGCAGCGAACCAGCACAGTCTGCCAGCTGAGAATCCAGAGCGCGCGAGTTTTTGTCTTGTCATTGACAACCTCACACGTCGAGTCGCAGCTTCGTCTTCATTTTCCGAGCGAGACTCTACGATCCTCTTTCTGCAGCTTATTCCTTCGCTACTAAGAAGTCCCTGCTTCGTCTTCATTGCTGAAACCAGACTCTGCAAACTTTCAGAGTCCCAAAAAAAGACAGCATCACGCTTTGTCAGAACTGTTTTCATCTTCACAAAGTTCTGAGGTTCATCGCACCCCAGAAATCTTCCAGCCAGCGTGTCACCATGTTGTCTGGCAGCCAAAGCGTCAACGGTCAGCTGTGCGGCCAGAAGAACGCGGGGAAGGACAAGAAGGACAAGTCCCGGTACCGCATCACGGTCATGGGAGCCGCTGGGGTCGGCAAGTCGGCCATCATCTCCCAGTTCCTGTACGACCGTTTTCAGGAGGAGTACAACCAGACGGTGGAGGAGCTCCACCAGGGCGACTTCGACTTCAACGGCATGAAGTTGACGCTGGACATCCTTGACACAGCCGGCGCTTACTCCTTCCCCGCCATGAGGCAGCTGGCCATCTCCACCAGCGACGCCTTCGTCTTGGTGTACTCCGTGGCGGACGAGTCGTCCTTCCAGGCCGTCACGGAGCTGCGGGAGCAGATCCTGAAGGAAAAGAACTCTGACGACGTTCCTATTGTCATCGTGGCCAACAAGGTGGACGTAGGTGACAGTAACCGCGCCCTGGAGCGCGTCACCGCTGAGTCGATCGTGTGCGTCGAGTGGGGCAACGGCTACGTTGAAGCCTCCGCCAAAGACAATGTTAACATCGTGGGCATCTTCAAGGAGATCTTGCGCCAGTCCAAGGTGCAGTACGCCCTCAGTCCGGCAGTCAGAAGGCGACGCCAGTCCACACCAGCTGCCCTTCCACAGAAGAAGAAGGTCCAGTCACGCCAAACACGCACCCAGCGCCAGAGCTGCTCATAAACTCAGTCTGATTTGGGTATGTGTGTGTGAGACAGAGAAGATGAATGAACAAACTTTGAGAGAGAGAGAGAGAGAGAGAGAGAGAGAGAGAGAGTTTATGATCTCAAGACTTTTTCATATTTTCTGCTTGCTGTGTTACTGTGAAACTGTGCCTGCGGAGGTCAGAACAAAAACAAGACCACTTGTTTTAAAACTTTTCTTTTTTAAAAAGAGACAGAATTGCTTGAATGCTCATGCTTGACTGTGGAGTGACGACTGCTGTGCTCGTGGCTTTGTCTCACTGACGAGGGTGATATTACTGCATAAACAATAGCGGATTTTGTAACACGCCTGCTGATTGGATGACCGGAAAACAAGACTGGTATATGCCAGAGAGAACTTCGAAAACAATGATAACTGTTGCTTGAACACCATGAGTTTTTTGTTTTGTTTTTGTTTTTTTGTTTTTGTCGTGCCTCATTGCGTGCTCTGAGATATCGCCTGCTCTTTTGTTGATCTGAGAATGTTTGTGTGACATGTACGCGCATTAACTGTGACAAAACCAGCGGATACAGTTTAGCTAGCCATTTGTTGATGTTCGTAACTCGTGTTTTAGCACGGCAATGTCGATGGGTGGGGATCTGTATCCGATTACACATTAATTGGAGGTCACACCATCTGTAACCGGCTTGAACGAGTTTACGGTAAATCAGAGCAGCTGTGGTGAACGCGGCTAATGTTAACAAGCCAGATAGCTTTCTGACCTGCCAATCTTTATCGATTCTCTTTCTCATTTTCATTTAGTTTGTTGCCGTGGTTTTGTTTTGCATTGGGCGGTATACAAAAACAAACCTAGTTGTGGTTCTAATTATGTTTACAGAAATTCGTTTAATTGTTCTCTGAAGGTTAATGTTATACATATCGAAGACTAGTAACTTAAGGCATTTTGTATGACGGTCTTTCACAAAAAACAAGCGTATCTTCGGTTCTGGTAATGTTTACATACATTTAGCAATTGCTCTTTTCATCTGAATTTTATTTTCATGTATGAAAACTAGAAACTGGATGACTGTAGGCGAACAAAAAAAAAAAATCACAATGAGATTGTGTGAGACATGCTGCCTTGCGTATCATACACGTTTATGTCTTTCAGATTCCTAAAGAGTGATTGAAAAACGTCCATAGCATATCTTACCCTGAATTGTCTTAGGATACCAATTCCTGTTCCTTACGTATGTTTGGGCAGGTACTGCTATAATCAAAAGTGATGTAAGTCGCTTTCACGCGAATGGCTGTATATAATTGAGTGTATAGGAAGACTTTTGATATATTTTTTGTATACCATTACTTTGTAAGAATTGTTTGCCACATTTTCTTATTGCTGCTTCACGATGAAGCAATAAACTGTTTGAAAACTGACACACTAATTTTTCAGTTGGTTTATACTAGTCTCGCTGGATGTCGTTTGTGTCGTTTGTTTGAGTGCTGGTACACACACGCACGCACACACACACACACACACACACACACACACACACACACACACACACACACACACACACACACAGAGTGGCTGACCAAAAAAAAAAAAAACAAAAAACACAAGCGCAAACATTTATCCACAGACACAAACACACGTGCTGGCTGACCCAAAACACCTAAAGGCAAGACACCTTCCTCTCTCTCTCTCTCTCTCTCTCTCTCACACACACACACACACACACACACACACACACACACACACACACACACACACACACACAAACACAAACACACTCCACACACTTGAGTGAAACATTTCACAATCCTTAATTACTGTTGCAATGTCATTACTTGAAACGTCACGCCATATTTGCTTTCTGCTCTCTCTGACGCGCGCGCGCGCACACACTCACACACACACACACACACACACACACACACACACACACACACACACACACAGAGGCACGCACATGGAACGGAATAAACCAGATAAACCTGTATAATCACACTACCATAATGATGGCCGACCTCTGGAAATGTGGTGACACGCTGGATCGATAAAAAGGCAGTGTCTTATAGTAGTCACTAGTCATCTCCCCGGGTTGCCATGACAAGGCCACGTCACGAGAGTTCCCGTTTACTCACCCTGGTGCACGAGATGGAACGATATTTTCTCGTCACTTAATCATCACTACCTGCCATCTTCCTATCTCATTAATCTGGCCTCACTCTCCGGTACTATCGTTAAAATAACAAAAGGGCCTAAGCGCGGCATCAGGTCCATGGAGCTTAAGCCCTGTTACCGCCACGATGAGGGCAGAGCACTAAACTGACGCTGATGGGTCGGAAACTGGTCTGCCCACAGAGCTAAATGTACAATCCCTCATTTCTTCATAGTTTTTCTTTCGCCTGTAGCCCCTTTGTCCTCGTAAAGATGTGGAGCTTTGGTCGAGGTGTCCTTTTGCAGCGGACTGAGGACATGAAGGTACTGTTTCCAAAGCGCTATTGAGCAGGAATTTATTTAGAGGGGTTTTCCGGCACAATTTCGAGTCAAAATTCGTGTACAGACTCGTTTGCCTGTTTCGCTTTTGTATACACACGCATACACATGTGTCCAGTTGTGTAAAGAAAATAGTCAACTGTTCACCTTTCAAAAACGAGTAGTAGATAAGATATCCATCATACATCGCAAACAAAAGAGTGAATAGCAATATGGAAGTTTGCATGTTAAAAAACAAAACAACAACAACAAAAACTAAAGGAAAAAAAAACTTGAGACAGCTGGCTTTTACTGCTTCCCTCACCAGCTCCCATCCCTGATCCGAAGGAGAAATTTTCAACGACAAAACAACAAAAACATACTTGGGATGGTAATGTGCGCATACCATACCATACCATACCATACCATACCATACCATACCATACCATACCATACCATACCACCTGATACCCATTCAAGAGATAAGCAAAGCTTGCCTTTTCTGAAAACAAGTGGTAATATTTCAGTGCACTGTTAATCTACAGCGACAGAACTTTCGTTGGACGCTGTTAAACTCGGTGGGTTTGTCAAAGCCGCTTTCCGAGAGAGCATGGAAAGAAATAAGGCTGCCTTTCACGCTCGACATCAGTTCAAAGCCATTTCAGTGTGTGTGTGTGTGTGTGTGTGTGTGTGTGTGTGTGTGTGTGTGTGTGTGTGTGTGTGTGTGTGTGTGTGTGTGTGTTAGCACTTCACTTCACTCGCATTACCTGTCTGTCGGAAGTGGTTAGTCGAAGTGCATTGCCGCCTGTTCTGTTGATCAATACATACCAACAGACCTGAGAACACGAAACCATTAACCTCGGCGGCAAAAAGGGTTTCTAATGTGTGTCATGAGAGAGAGAGAGAGAGAGAGAGAGAGAGAGAGGGAGAGAGAGAAGAATGACAATGACAACGACAATGACAATGACAATGAAACTTTATTTTTCAACGGTAGAAATTGTAGCACACTTTCCAGTTTATTATTTGCCGTTGCTAAACTACAAAATGTAAAACAGAAGAAGAGACAAGAGACGCCACCCCCCCCCAAAAAAAAAACAAAAAAAAAACAGAAAAACAAACAAACTATTAGACTACAAGTAAGATAATATTAAGTCGGCGTGCGAATAACAGCCTGACATGGACATGGCAAAATTACAGTCATGTTTTAACCCGCTCGACTACATAAATAAATATAACTGCTAGCAAGTAAAAATCCAGATACATACGACAGAATACTCAGGTGTGTGGAGACATGGATCATTCAACTACTAGCGAGAGAGAGAGAGAGAGAGACACACAGACAGACAGACAGACAGACAGACAGACAGAGAGACAGACAGACAGACAGACAGACAGACACAGACAGACACAGACAGACAGACAAGTGGAACCACAGAGAGAGAGAGAGAGAGGCAGACAGGCAGGCAGGCAGGCAGGCAGACAGACAGACAGACAGACAGAGACTGATTTAATTGAGAGGAAAAAAAAACCAAATAGAAATTTGACACAATCATGATGTGGGAATGGACAATTGTTGGGAAATACTTGGTTGTTTGGGACGAAAACATTTCTACCGAATGACGTACACACGCAGAGACAGGCACGCACGCACGCACGCACGCACGCACGCACGCACACATGGCATGACTTCACAGCAAACAAACAGACACAATTTCTAGAAAATGACAGTAATCTAACTGGAGGGAGCGCTTAAATTACATACATTAATTTAATTTAAAAAGCATTATCTGTGTTAAAAAAAAATGTGGTAGCAATACATCTTGTTGGTATCAAGACTAAGATCATACATCAGACATGCCTGTGATTGGTTTTGGAAGTACCCCACAGCATGCATCAATGTCTTGGCAAGAGGAAAGAAAAACAGAAAGCAGAAAACGCCTTGTTTTCGTTGTAAGAACAGAAGAAAAGATACCTGCTGACTGTAGGCATTTGAAATCTCAAAATTTGAAATCTCTCTGGTGCAACAAGAACATTTCCTGAATTTTCTTCTTCTTTGTGTGCATCTTGTTCGTGTTGTCGTTCTTTCCTTATTCTTGTTCTTCTCCTTTTTCGTCTTCTCCTACTTCATCGTCTCCTTCTTCCTCTTGTTCCTCTGCTTTTTCTTCTTCTTCTTTGTTGTCTTCTTCTTCGACTTCTTCTTCGTCTTCTCAAGTTCTTTGTCTCCTTTTTCTTTTGCTCCTTCTTCTTCATGTCTTCTTCCTTCTTCTTCTTCTTCCCCTACTTTTTCTTTTTCTTTTCTGCTTTTTCTTTTTTCTTCTTAACAGACAAACGCACACACACACACACACACACACACACACACACACACACACACACACACACACACACACACACACACACACACACACACACACACACACACACACACAGAGTGTACATCATCATGTCAGCTGGTCGTAATTCTTGATCAAAATGTAGAACACCTCTATCGCTCTCCTGACATTTTCACCAGGGTTCCTTATTGTAAACTGGGAGTACATTTAGACCTTTTTCCTCACTATCACACCCATCTCATGTTTGGTTAATCCTGTTGTTTGAAATCAATACTTCCTGGTGATTGTCAGACACAAAGAAGGTCGGTTCTTTTTAATTTTTTTTGCTCTCTCTCTCTACCTTTTTAGAAACTGAAATCTCCATTCATCTCCCTGTACTTCAAAAACTATTTTCTTTTTCATTTGATCCTGCTTTCCAAAGCACTTTACGTGCTATCGTAAACAACCTATTTTGAGAGGAAAACCCCAGAAGCATGCTGTCAGGAACTAGAAGTGTCCAACTGTGTGTTTTTTGTTTTTTTTTAAATGACAAAGGTTTCAAGTTTTCTTGGATTTCAGTGCATTCGTACCGACTTGCAGTCTCCGACTGTGAGTTACCTCGACAGGATGCATGACGTCTCTGAAACAGTTACGGCACCTGCACTTTAAACCCGTCTATTCCAAGCTTAAAGTCTCCATACGTTTGTCAGGCCTACAGGTCGAAGGACACAAATACACAGGGTCTCAAAATGCCTGTATATTCCCTATTAGCCTCAGGCATCATAGTCACCTCTAAAAATGCTTCAATCTAGAAACAATTACTACCATGAACAGACCATTCAAAGGCACGCAGCTGACAGGGCTTTTAAAAAATTGAATGTCTCCTTTCCGCTCAGGCCTCGCTTGAGTAATGCACGTCTACTTTCTCTTTAGGCCAGAGAGGCAGCTCACACAAATCCGCTTTCTTCACTTGTGTCCCACCTCTGTGCAAAAAGTCCCAGCTTCACTGGCAGCTTGCCTCTTTTTGTGACCGCCTGGCATGCACCTTGACCTACATAACACAAAAATCACGAAAATCACGCTTTTTCATGACAACAAAAATCACTACAGACTAGCACCTCGCAAAACAGGGTCCCGCAAATAAACATCAATAAATGTCCCCAAGCTCAATTTGTGTCCTTACGCCACAGCGATATTGCGCAAACCTTTTCATCGAATGCGCTTTATCCCTGCATCAGAATCAGTCACTTTGGACACGATATAGCGTCTGAAACTATTGCAGGGACTCTGTTTGGCGTATGTTTTATTCTACGTACGTAGAAACGTAGGAAGTACTGAGCGGACACGTAGACACAGGGACTCTGTTTGGCGTATGTTTTATTCTACGTAAGTAGAAACGTAGGAAGTACTGAGCGGACACGTAGACACAGGGACTCTGTTTGGCGTATGTTTTATTCTACGTACGTAGAAACGTAGGAAGTACTGAGCGGACACGTAGACACAGGGACTCTGTTTGGCGTATGTTTTATTCTACGTACGTAGAAACGTAGGAAGTACTGAGCGGACACGTAGACACAGGGACTCTGTTTGGCGTATGTTTTATTCTACGTACGTAGAAACGTAGGAAGTGCTGAGCGGACACGTAGACAGCGCTGATTGGTGGCTATTTTGTTGGCATGTGGTACAGGGCCCGTATGTAAAACTCGAGGTTAATTTAACCCACGGATACGGGCCTAACCCAGACTTGGACAAAAGAAACCCAAAAACAAAATTAAATTTTAAAAACGTAAGCGAAGAAAGAAAGACAGAAATTCTTCTATAACGGCACAGGCACCTTGCTGGAATGGACCCGCTTCTTGATTCAAAACAAACAAAAACCAACAGAAACTTTCACCCTAGAGCTAGTTTAGTTCGAGGTTAGACTTTAACCCGGGGCTAAACTCCCTAACACCGACTTTTACGTGCGGGCCCTGGTGTGGAAGCGTTGCGCCAAGGAAAGTCACATCTCTCCACTGCGAGAAGCCGCAAAGTCACGAAAATGGTCGCAAAGGCCAAGGGCAACATCTACTCATCTGGCAAAATAGCCGTAGAGCTTTGTAAGTGACAGCTTTTAACCTAAGAACTCATCAAGAAAATAGAGATTTGAAGCCCGTCGATTCCAAGCTTAAGATTACCTGATTTCAAAGAAGACTTGTTTGTTGTGTGTGTGTGTGTGTGTGTGTGTGTGTGTGTGTGTGTGTGTGTGTGTGTGTGTGTGTGTGTGTGTGTGTGTGTGTGTGTGTGTGTTTGCGATTGCCCTAGCACTCTGGAAGTACTCTAATGATACAGGTCAGCGGCGAGACCGAAAAATATACCTCAGCTCTGAGGTAGTTTGCGTGCCGTTCTTAAAGGCTCATGTCAGTAGGGAGATGCTCTAGTCCGAACAAACATCAAACACGACCGAGCACGGCGTTTTCCCGTGTTCCTCGTGTGACATACGGCCGCAACATGTCGGCTTTGCACTAATTTTTCCAACTCGTGTCCGAGCCGAGCCGAGCTTCTTCCCTCTGGATCGGAACGTCTCCAGTGTGAGTGAGCTTGTAACCCGTGAGATACACCAGGGAGCGCTTGATTTTTCGGGCTCGCCATAATACTTAATCAGTAGAGCTCTGAATGCAAAACAATGATGTTTGCTGGCCGCGCGAACTTGAGAGGCCCGAAGCTGTCCTGCACAATGATCTCGACACTATTACTTTCTGGGTTTTTGTTGTTGTTGTTTTGTTTTGTTTTGTTTTGTTTTGGTTTTGTTTTGTTTTGTTTTGTTTTGTTTTGTTTTGTTTGTTTGTTTGTTTGTTTGTTTGTTTGTTTGTTTGTTTTTGTTGTTGTTGTTTTTGGAGGGTGGGGGTGGGGGTGGAGGGGGGAGACAGTTACACTCGAGTGGCCTAACACGCTCCAATTACTATATCTTAATGACATGTAGAGCTCTGAATGAAATACGCTGGCGTTTGCTGGACGCGCGAACTTGAAATGAAACAACTCAAAGCTCTGCTAGTAAAGTAGTATCAGCAAACACCGTAACAGTTTTCTTCTCGGGAACAGTTACATTTTTTCCCCTTCTTTTTTTGTGCTCTCTTTGCCGATCGCGCCATACAGACTCTGACGTCAATGCCTTTTGTATGGAAAGCGACAATTAGTTGTTCGTAATTGCATAGGAGGTCTGTAATCTAAGCACCTCCATCATAACAGCATGACGCCGCCTTATTTTGTAATATGGTTGGCGGAATTTGGCACAGACGGGAATAATAATAATAATAAATTGTTTTTATATGGCGGAGAAAATCTGCCCAAGAGAGCACTCAGTGCGCGCTACACACACACACACACACACACACACACACACACACACACACACACACACACACACACACACACACACACACACACACACACACACACACACACACACACACACACGGCGGATGTGGGATACAGAGGAGGACACGGTAAAAATTTTAGTGGAAAGTTTGCCGAAACAGATAGGTTTTAAGGTGTGCCTTGAGCTGTGACAGAGTAGGGAGGCTTCTAAGGGAGTTAGGGTCTAGATAGTGATGATTATGTCGTGTTAACTGAATTAAAGCCAGTTCGAGTTCTGGAAAGTGAGATATGCCTGTGACTATTCAGTTACATCATAGACGTGATAATTACCCACGTAGGTGCTTTTAGTTACCACCTAGATGGTTGTACAACAGAAGATCCGGACGTTTATCAACACCTGTCTGAGGCGCATCTTCAACATCCGATGGCCAGAGAAGATCCGGAACGTAGAGCTGTGGGAGCGAGCGGGGCAGGAACCAGTGGCCAAGCAGATCCTGCGGAGGAAGTGGGGCTGGATTGGACACACCCTCAGGAAGCCAGCATCCAACACCACACGCCAAGCCCTGACATGGAATCCGCAGGGGAAAAGGAAGAGAGGCCGGCCTCGCAACAGCTGGAGGCGGGACACTGAGGCAGAGCTATATAAGCAGGGGACCAACTTGACTGGAGTGGCAAGAATAGCCCAGAACAGAGTGCGATGGCGAAGGGTTGTCGATGGCTTATGCTCCATTTGGAGCCAAGGGCCTAAGTAAGTAAGTAGATACTTGTAGCCAGTCCAAGGAAGCATTGCATGAATACCCGTTCGCAGAAGAGAACCAAGCTCTGATTGGTCAGAAACACCCGCTATGAGCCACGTGTTCTGATTTTAATCATTGAATGGTTTCGTGTACCCAAGGCCCATCATCCAACATATTTACTATCTAAGCTCACAGTGGAGTCGGGATAGCCAAATGGTAGAGCGTTGTAATTTCAATGCTCGTGTCAGTGAGTTCGAATCCCGGCTGGGGCCAAATATTTGTGACATACTCTTATTGATGATTAGGATAATGATGATGATCTGGTGATGCTATGGAGGTCCAAGCGGTTTGAGACTCCGTGAAAGAGCCGCATTCCATGCATCCTGTCATAAATATTAAATAATAATAATAATAATAATGAGCATTGTATAGGCGCTTTACCGAATTTCGTGAATCGGCTCAAAGCGCCGCGAACTGAACCCAACACGCACGCTCACTTGAATCACACGCATTCTCTCACACACTGGACATAAACACATTACAATCACGTGGTGCGAAGAGTCAGCTCAGCTATTTAAATTTCGGGATTTAGAATTGCATTATTTTTCATATTTGGTGGGCTGAACATTTTCCAAAGCAAAGGGGGAGGAAGCCAGAGTACCCCCGACGATCGGCCCGAATGAACGGTGCCACATACGAGAAGGAAAAAATTCTTTGCCCCCAGTGGGACTCGAACCCACGACCTCTCGCACTGGTGACAAGTCTCTTAACTACTAGACCACCGGCCGCCCCCGCGTTGACAAAGGCCTGTCGGCCGTGTATTCATCCACATCATCAGAAGCACCCTCAAGGTCGCACCCGTTAAGGGGCCGGGTGAGTCTCGAATGTGTGGCAACAGCCTCCCCAGATGTGACTAACACAAGCACGTCTCGGTGTGACTGCAGTTACTGGCTACGTGTATCGCTATGTGGGCCGCGATTTGCTATAATTATTTCGAAGCGTAACTGTATTTCACCTAGGCTGAATTCCTTTTGCCCGATTCTGCCTACCATATCTTCAAGGCATTGGCCCATATTCTCCGTGCGTGATCAGACGCAATGACACGACTGAGAAACGAGATACAGCGTCTGACGTGTGGTGACTCAAATGTTTATTCCTCACGCTTTTTGTTTCCTCTCGTGGACGTCCACGAGGTTCGGTGTAACGTTTACTGAAAAAAAAAAATGATTCGAAGGCGGGTAAGAAATGGTGGGTGCGCAATTCTCTTCGTCTAAGCTGATGTCTGAAATTTCAGCTGGAAAATCAATATTTGTGCTAGGCCGTGGACCTCTATCTTCACACACACACACACACACACACACACACACACACACACACACACACACACACACACACACACACACACACACACACACACACACAAACTGACACACACACAAACTGACACACACGCGCGCAGAGAGAGAGAGAGAGAGAAAGTTTAATGTTTAAAAAAAAAGGGAGGGGGGTGGGGGGGGGGATGGTACCAGTGACATTCGAGATTATGTCTGTCTGTGACCTGAGCAGGAGTCCCCAAAGTGCACAGAATAAAGCCTGTGGATGGACTAGAAGTCGCAAGTAGGACTTCAGTCTCATGCGACGAAGTATTGAAGGTGTAAGAACATTCTCCGTACGAATGCACTGCCGCTTTGTAAACATAGTGGTTTTTTACGGTACTGAAACGCAGCAATAGTCGCTTTGTAAGGAGAATTACTACGAGGAAATAGCGGTCTGCTTACAACAAGTTAGGCCGTGCACTTTGGGGACGTAGCGTTATGACGTAGGTAAGAGCACTCCACCCCCCCCCCCCCCCCCCCCCCATTCTATCTAGGTTACACGCGCATCAGAGGGAAAACCGGTGACCCATATGGCAGTGGCGAAACAACTAGAAAACAAGATACTTAGATAGTGTCGTGCCATAGAATCTAGATCATCTCATTTCGGATTTCTTTTTCTTGAAAAACAAAATTCTATGTACAGGCGTCACAAAGCTCTTCACTCAAGTTTTTGTTTTGTTTTGTTGTTGTTGTCGTTGTTGTTGTTGTTGTTGGTGGTGGTGGTGGTGGTGGTGGTGGTGTGTGTGTGTGTGTGTGTGTGTGTGTGTGTGTGTGTGTGTGTGTGTGTGTGTGTGTGTGTGTGTGTGTGTGTGTGTGTGTGCGTGCGTGCGTTTGTACTTTAAAATGTGTCTCTTGTCAACCGCTGCCTTTTACGACGGAAGTTCATCTCAAGTCTCTTGAAATTTGAACCGTGGACCTCTTTTGCAACAGCCACTCTACGCACAGTAGCAAACAATAACCAAGTTGTATTCATGTATTCCTGAAAGAGGAATTACGCGGACTGTCCTTTTAGGTATCTATAGTAACCTTGCGACGTAAATGCAAGCTCTTTTGAACCATTCTCCGATTACTGCAGTCAGCCAGTGGCGAGCTAGACTCAATCCCGGAACCCCTACGGTTGCTGTTAGGCTAATTACAGCCCAGTCTTTTTCTACCCTTCGTAATAAACAGGAGGTTTGTACTTTTGGACAAACTTTCTGTCTGTACTTTACGGGGAGTTCCATGCACTATGGTAAAAATCTGTGTGCGTCATCGAGCTTGGAGACAAGAGCTAGTGTTGTTTTGCATGACTACAAGTAATCCACTCCGTTCAGAATTGCTTCTAGATGACTCCTTGTAAAAGAACTAGGTATGTAATCTCAGTGGTGGATTTTTTTTTCTCTCTCTCTCTCTCTTGTTGTTCCTGTTTTCAAAGGGAAACCACTGTACTCATGAGTAATGGTTCTTAAAACCGCGTTATCGGAGAAAAAAAAGTGGGTCACTGTTTGTTTCACTTCTTTTCTTTACGGACGCGAGAAACGTTCACAGTGGTGGTCTTTCCTTTTCCACCACATACGGGTGATATATCAAAGACGGGGCAAAGATGAAAAGAATAGCAGAGCTTCGAATGGAACACGATGCTGCGAACTTCGATGCTGCTTAATGGCCGTGCGATCGCAGAAAACTCAGCCGTTCTGCTCTTTTGTCCTCTCAAAACTTCGCTGTTTGTCTGTGTATGAAAGTGTATGTATTTATGATGTACGGCGCTTAGAGCCTGTTTTATTTCATGTATAGGCGCCTTATAAGTCGTCCTTATTATTATTATTATTATTTGTCCAAGTCGCCGTTTATTTTGCTTACAGAGAATGACGATGAGATCATCATACAGGGGAAAATACTTTCAGGATAGTCATCCAGCGGCTCTTTGTACTCGCCGAGAAGCTCATTTTATTTATTTACTGTTGTGCAGTTCTGAATTCTGCAAATTGCACAACAAGAGCTTGCCCTTCGCATCACGTGTTTCATGTGTGTGCGCGAGTGAATGCGGAAAAACATGATTTACATTATATTGTTTTTCATCCATATTTTTCCCCTTGTGACGTCAACTGTATTCTGACATTCTAACATTTTGAAATTATACAAAATTATTTTCGGGTTCTGTGACTATTTTAAACATCTCCATTTGATTTCGTGACGGCGTCGCTATGTTTGTTTTTGATAATTGCTCTGCCGTTCGTTTATCTGAGAGAGAGAGAGAGTGCGGGATGTCCCCTGCACTTACTGGTGCGTTAAGCGTACATTGATCCACTAAGTGGCACATCGACTTCCTCCTTCTTGCGTAATTCCTGACATTTTCAGTTAAAGACACAACTCCCGACATAATAATAATACACGTGAGTGTGTTTATTCTTTGTGTTTTCTTTGTTGTTGTTGTTTTTGTTTTTTTGTATTTTTCTGTCGCACTTTCTTTTGTTAGCTTGGGTTGGGGGGGGGGTTGTTTGTGTTTTTGGCTGATTTTTGTTGCCATTGGCTTACTTCAGTTCATGTGTGTGTTTTTGTTTTGTTTTGTTTATGGATTTGTATGTATGTTTGTATACATGTATGTAATTGTATTCTCGTATGTTTTTGTTTATAGAATACAACTCTCCACACAAAAAAATAATGATAATGATAATAATGTGTGGAGTGTGATGGCGCTTTTCCCAATTTCTTTGTTCAAAGCGCCGCGAGTTAAACACAACACGCACACGCACGTGAATCACACGCATCGACTCACACAGTGTCTGCATCGACTCACACACCGGACATAAACACATTACAGTCAAGTTCTGTCAGTGGTCAGCTGAGCTATTTAGATTTCGGAATTTAGAATATATATTTCGGAATTTCGGAATATATTTTGAGGTTTGTTTTTGGGCCGAACATTTCAAAAGCAGAGGGTGAGGAAGCCGGAGTACCACGAGAGAAATCTTAGAAGATGGGTCTTTAAGAGAGGTCCTCGTTGTTAAACCGGGAGTAAGTGTCGCTGTCCTCCTCATATCACACCCTTCTGATGTTTGGTTAAGCCCTCTTGTTTGAAATCAATACTTCCTGGTGATTGTCAGACACAAAGAATTTTTGACTTGCGATGTGTGTGTGTGTGTGTGTCTCTCTCTCTCTCCCCCCCCCCCCCCAACCCAACAGAAAGCAAGCAGTCTTGGTAAACGGTTCAGCGTCTATACCAGGTGATATTTCATGCGGATTTCCCTAGGGATCTGTTCTTGGTCCGCTGTTCTTTTGTCTGTTCTTCCATGACATCTGACCCATTCCCGTACATCATGCGACATAATGATATTCACTGATGATACCACTATTCACTCTTCAGCCCAAACTCTCGATTTCCTTACTCTCTGTCTTCAACAAAGCAGGGGTGAGTGGGTGGGTGTTTGGGGGTTTAACGTCCTATTCCACCAAATACGGGTGATATCAAAGACGAGGCAACGATGAAAAAGCCAGCACAAATGTTTGGCTCCAGCCGGGATACGAACTCACGACCCGAGCATTAGAAGTCCAACGCTCTACGATTCGATCACCCCGGCTCCCCCTCAACAAAGCTGGAATGAGACTCTTGAATAGTGTGAAAGTAACTGCATGGTAACTAGGCCCATCTAGGGTCGTGTCCACGGTAATAACAACTAGACAAAAACACCAGCTGCAGTTCTTAGCACTTAAACTTCACATGGGGGACATGTCCATACAACAGGTGTGTGATAACCGACCCCTTTATTCTCGGTGTCAGGGTAGATAAGGATAGTTGAAGTGGCGGCCACGTGTTCTATCGATCAGCAAAAACGTCTCCCGCTGTTTTGTTTTGTTTTGTTTTGTTTGTTTGTTTGTTTGTTGTTGTTGGTTTTTTGTTTGTTTGGTTTTTGGTTTTTTGTTGTTTGTTTTTTGTTTTTGTTTTTTTGGGGGGGGGTGGAGGCGGTTCTCTCTTTTTTTTTTTTCTTTTACCTTATTGTGCCTTCTTTTACTTTATTGTCCCTTTCGGAAAACTCGGGATGCTTCCCCCGGCGGAAGCGCGTGGCCGCACCACCCAATCTACCATTGATTTTTTTTTTCAATTTTGCTGGGGGAAGCCGGATAACCCGGAGAGAAACCCCCGGTTGAGCAGCCCGGTAGTCAGGAAAAACCGGTTTCACATAATTATAATTATGCTTCTCCGTGACAGATTTTTTCGATCGTTCAGCATCGCAGCGGCTAAGTCCGACGCCGGCGCTACCTATTAGACCGCCCCGCTTTTTGTAGACTGTAAAGCACATATGTAATCCCATCTCAGTATCTATTGTTTGGGATGGCCGTAGCGAGGTCCACCTCAAGAAACTGAATTCTCTGCTCAGGCTGGCAGTTAAGATTCTCGCTCAGAATAGTTAAATGAGCACTGACTTAAATTCAAAATTCTCGACCATCTTCCGCTGCAAAAGCAATTATTTTTCAACAAAAAAATATAGCGATGTTCAGACTTCATAAAACATAAACTCCCCACTATTTATTAGTTCTCTGTATTCAGTTCTGCACCCTCCTGCAACCCTAACTCTCAGCATATTTTCCATTCCTCTGCCAAAAATCCCCCCCCCCAACACACACACACACACACACACACACACACACACACACACACACACACACACACACACACACACACACACCAATACTCGTTCAAGAAACAAATACAAAAACTGCAGGTGAACTCGTGCGTCTCTCACTAACCGAAAAATAAAAAGCAATTTCGAGTCATGCGCATGTCCGGATGCATGCCCTGACGTCATTTCCCTTGCTTCCGTGACAGGGTGTGTGTGCGTGCGTGCGTGCGTGCGTGTGCGTGCGTGTGTGTGTGTGTGTGTGTGTGTGTGTGTGTGTGTGTGTTTCTATAATGGTTGGAAGAATGCGGATCCTCTTTTAGTGTCTCTTGGTTTCCCCGCGATGGCACCACCGCGACCTGTATTCTTAATCCGGGATCAAGTTTAGCTACATGGGCGAGTTCGCTGACCCTGTTTTCGTAAGTCAGTCAATGCCCGTCGCTGGAAGAATTCGAGGTGCGCGCCGGCTGGAAGAATTGACAGCTGGCTGATCTGCTTTCCTGTAGCTTCCACGGCGTAATTACTTTAGTTCTGTCAGTGCCGATGCCTGCTGAGAAACCCTTGTGGTACACAGAAGACGTTGAACTTAATTTCAAACAATCACACACACCCCCCTTGTGAATTTTAAAAGCAAATTTTGGAGTGTGTGTGTGTGTGTGTGTGTGTGTGTGTGTGTGTGTGTGTGTGTGTGTGTGAGAGAGAGAGAGAGAGAGAGAGAGAGACACACACACACACACACACACACACACACACACACACACACACACACACACACACACACACAGAGCTTAATTCCATCCAAGCCGGAGAACCGGTCTCTTTCGCTGTACGCTGATGATTCAAACATCACCGTCTTC
>JACVVK020000221.1:1005000-1099556 GCA_018292915.2 Batillaria attramentaria
GTTGTTTCCAGATGAGTATGTTTACTTATGGCCGATACATTAAAACGCCACAAGCCTGTAGGTGATAGCAAAGTACAGCTGTTAGAGAAATAATTATACCATTAAGTGCACTGTCCCAGCATGCAACCCATGCAATCATCGGTAAAACAACTCTCTGTGCGTCAGTGTGTGTGTGTGTGTGTGTGTGTGTGTGTGTAGGAGAGAGGGGTGATGATGATGTTGATGATGAAAACGTTTATTATGGTAATACTTCAGTGTAGAAACTGCTGCCTGTCTAATCTGACGTGCAGTCTTCTCTACATGCTGCAACTTATCTAAAAATTGAAACTAAGAAAAACACATAAGCTAAAAGTTCAGTAACAAGTATCAACATGTATTCACAGAAACGATGAGGGAAAAAGAGGTTACTGGCGCACAGGCCCGAATTACAAACCTGTCCTCCTTGCTAACAACAGAGAGAGAGAGAGAGGGGGGGGGGGTGCTGGTAGTCATTTCCAAAAGACAGGTTACACGCGCTCAGGCAACTCCTGAGAGAGAGAGATAATGATGAAACGTTTTTTATTCAGGATAAAGCATTTAGGCATTACTGCCTGTCTTACAAGCTGTCCTGCTAGTCTACGTTAAAGGGTAAAAAGACAACATCAAAACAAGAGGGAAAAAAAGGGGGGGGGGGAGAGAAAAAAGACAAACAAAAGTATTAACTATCTAAAAGAAATGAAGAAGAGAAAAGTAGACATGATAAACAATCAAAACACACGTGGCATTTGTGGATGATATTGGCTGTATGCCAAGTAAGAACTTCAAAGTCGTCACTAACATTCGAAAACATGCATATAACACATTTCTACCTACATGGTCAGATGAGCGTGTCGTGTAGAATTTGTTTGAAGTCAGTGAATTTGGAAATGTTTTGGATACTTAGTGGTAAAGAGTTCCATATGGATGCCCCTGAGAAAGACAGGCTACATTTGTAGATATCAACCCTTGGACGAGGCACTGGGAGCAGACTGTTCCTTGTGTTGTGTTGTTTATCGTGTTTGAAATTAAACAGTTGGTGAAGATATGTTGGGGCTTTGCAGTAGACAATTTTGTGCATTAGTAAGCATTTGTTAAACTTCAGATGCTGTTTAAGAGGTAGAAGTTTGAGGGTGGGTGGGTGTTTGGGGGTTTAACGTCCTTTTCCACCACATAGGGTGATATCAAAGACGGGGCAACGATGAAAAAGCCAGCACAATATTTGGCCCCAGCCGGGATCGAACTCACGCCCCGAGCATTAGAAGTCCAACGCTCTACCATTCGACCACCCCGGCTCCCCGGGAAGAAGTTTGAGGATTTTAAACTTTTGGTCGGTACTAGAATTACCCGAGTGTAAGAGTTTGACAGCGCGCCGGTGAACGGAGTTTACCTTTTTGAACTGATTTTCGCTGCACTCGTCCCACAGAGTAGACGCAAAATCCAGGTGACTTTGCACGTGGGCATGAAAGAAGAGCTTGCAGGTGTCATGACTAACTAAGCGACTTAGTTTAGATGGCAAGAATAGATTTTTTGATAATAACTTACAGAGACCATCAACATGCGTTTCCCACTTTAGTTGGTCGTCAATTATGACACCAAGTAGACGGTGGTTTGAGACTTGCTCGATGGACTCTGATCCAACTGACAACCGTAGAGGGGAAAGTTTGCGTTGTTGTTTTTGGCGCGTTGTTATGAGCATGCTTTTGGTTTTGGTGGTACTAATTACCATGTGGTTGACATTACACCACTGAGAGACTTCAGTGAGGCTCTGCTGCAATACTTCATTTACTTTGAACTCGTGCACATCCGACACATGGAGCGTGGAGTCGTCAGCAAACATATCACAGCTTACGTTAGGGTTAGAGAGTGAGAGGGGCATATCATTGATAAATAAACAAAAGAAAATTGGGCCAAGGATAGAGCCCTGGGGCACACCGAGTTTAACAATACCTTCCTTAGAAAACGCGCCATTTAGATAGACTTTCTGCCTTCTACCTTGAAGATATGAAAAAAGTAAGGAGATTGTCTTAGGATCAGGGATGTATATGGACAATTTCTTTAACAAAATGCTGTGGTTCACCAAGTCAAATGCTTTCTTCAGATCGAGAAAGACTGCACCAGTTAGTTGGGATTTGTTGATAGCAGATAACCATGTGTCGACGATGCGGACAAGTGCGGTGTGGCATGAGTGTCGGGGGCGGAAACCAGATTGAAGCGGATTTAGAAGATGTTGTTTTTCTAGGAAGCTGAGCATGTGGTTATGAATATGTCTTTCCAGTGGTTTGGACAAGACTGATAAAACTGAAATCGGACGGTAGTCACTTAGATTATGGAGATCTTTACTTTTTGGAATGGGCACTACTTTGGCTTTCTTGAGTTCGTCCGGAAATATACCGTGATGAAGTGACAGATTATAAATATACGTGAGTGATTCCACAATGTAGGGTAGTGACAACTTAAGGATGTTAATGTTAATTCCATCAGGACCACACGCCTTGTTCTTTATAGCAGAGATGGATTTCCCAACTTCATAGACGGTCATGAGTGGAACAGAGAAAGAACTTCCTTTTGCTGACTGACAGTGACTGCGGAGTTCCTCAGAACATACATAGTCTTCGGGGTTATTGGGATTAGACTGGACTACGGAATCAGCAATGTTTAGAAAATGATCATTAAAATCGTTCGGTGAGAGTTCACATGGAATGAATGCACGCTTTGATTTTTTGCCACGGGTAAACATGTTGATGGCTTTCCAAATATTCCGACTGTCTTTTCCATCCGCGATGATTTGCTCTGCGAAAGATTTCTGTGCCCTTCTAACTAATGATTTAACCATGTTCCGTTGCTTTTTGAACTCATCAATTTTGTTTTCTTTTTTAAGGTCATCTCTCAACTTCATTGCCTTCTTTATGTCATCTGAGAGCCATGGCGGCATGGAGGGATGTTTTACTCTTTTTTCTCTTATAGGTGCGTGTTTATCTAAAACACCGAGGAACAGTCTGTACCACCAGAGAGAGAGAGAGAGAGAGAGAGTTCAGTTGCTTTCCAAGGACTCATGCGTTTCCATGAAGCTCTTCTCAGAGAGAGAGAGAGAGAGAGATGGATGGGTGGGTGTTTGGGAGTTTAACGTCCTTTTCCACCACGTATGGTTGATATCAAAGACGGGGCAACAAGAAAAGGGCCAGCACAAATATTTGGCCCCAGCCGGGATTCGAACTCACGACCCGAGCATTGAAAGTCCAACGCTCTACTATTCGGCCACCCCGGCTCCTCTGCGAGAGAGAGAGAGAGAGAGAGTTGCTTTCCAAGGACTCATACGTTCCCATGAAGCCCCTCTGAGAGAGAGAGAGAGAGAGAGAGACTCACAGAGACTGAAAGAGAAAGGTCCTTGGCATCATTTTCCGGAAAATTCCGGTCTGTTCTGCTACGCAGCACGCGCGCCGGCGCGCTTGTGTGGCACCCCAGTCCCCCCAGTTCCAGCGCACGGCCTGTTGTAACGACATGTCATTGCTGTCCCAGCACGACTTCTTCCACTGCACGTGCAGCACGTCTTGACAGCCGCGAGGCCGAAGCTCGTCACACTAATGAGAACTGAATCTCCTGGCGGGGTTCTACTATTTACCGAAAACACCGGAAACATATTGAGTTAGACTATTTCGCGGCTAAACCATAAAACCAAGTCCCGTTTTGCCAGGTCTTTTAAAACATAACATGCTCAGCTTAAAACACGATGTAAATATATATTAAAAATTTGTGAGACTTAAAGGAGATCCATACAAGAGTACATGTAATTTCTTCCAAGTCTGTGACATATTGAAACACAATCGATAAACACCAGCACCAGTAGGGTGGAGTTTAACTTCTTTTCCCATTAAGTATTGGTGATACCAGAGACGGGGCAACGAGAAAAAGGCCAGCACAAATATTTGACCCCAGCCGGGATTCGAACTCACGACCCAAGCATTGAAAGCCCAACGCTCTGCCATTCGGCTACGCCGGTGTCCTTGTCTGTATCCTAACTATCCTTGTATGATCATTGATTTGTAGGTTTATTCAGTGTGTTCTGTATGTTTGGAATGCGCTTCCTTGTAACCGAGTCTGTATTTATTGTTTTGTGTTCTTATTTTAGTTCTGTTTGCTATGTTAGCACTCTTTTTGTGTGTCTTGTTTTCTTTTTTACTTTCGCATGCTTTGCTCTGTTTGATTGTGGTTTATTTCTGTTGCTGTGGTCTTTTTGGTTTTTGTTTTTGTTTATAGGTTTGTTTTGTTTTGGGGTTTTTTCTTCTCCTTCTTCTTCACATGACCGCATAGGGTCTTGAAGAATAAATAAATACACGTCAAACGGTTCTCCAGCACCAGACTGAGGTTTATGGTTAGTGTGGGGTTAGTGAGTCAGGTTGAAGGAGGTTTGTAAACCAGTTTGAATGAGGTGTAGGTTTAGTTGCATATAGGGAGTGAGTGAGTTTTTAGCGCTTAAAGCCGCGCAAGCCACTTAGTAACATATAGGCTGAATAAGATTTAGTGTTGAAAGTCAGAATGACTGAGGTTTAGGGTTAGGGGTTAGATAGTGGAGGGGTTTGGCACGCGTTGTTTTTAAATTTACGCTAGACCCGGTCAAACTTGTGTTAGATATTTGTTTATAACCATCATTTACATTTGTCTGCCGTTTTTGTTTGCATTCTCACAGCACTTCACAGTGTTTCTAGTGGCGTTTTGGGAGCCCGGATAGCCAAGCGGTGGAGCGTTTGGACCTTCAAAGCTCGGGTCCTTAGGTCGAATCCTGGATGGAAGCCAAACATTTTTACTGGCGTTTTTCCTCGTTGCCCTGTCTTTGATATCACTCATATTATGTGATGCAACAGGACGTTAAACCCTCGAACATCCACTCACCCTGCTATCAGTCGAGGGTTCCCCTGGAGCGGTTCAACAATAGAGAGAGATAGCAGGCGTTCGTCGGCTAACATTCTTCGTCGTTTCACGACGTGATTAAGAGCCGAAGACGCGCGCACAAATGTGTAGCATAGCAGCGGCCTTCGTCGGCGGTACGCGTTCGCGACAGAGTGGTGTCCCTTCACTCGATCTGTATGAGTCATTGTTTTTTCAATAAATTGTTTGTACTCGTGCATGCTATCAAGTGTCTTCTACATCAACACATTAGTGTTTATCAGCCGGAAGCAAAAGTAAGAGCACACTGAATCGAATACTTTTTGTACCTATCCTGCAAAAAAAAAATCCCGACATTTCACAGGTTGACGAGAGACAAGGGAGGTCACTCGTGCGATGTTTACCATCATGGTAGATCAAACTTGCCAAAAATGGTACCCATTTCACAGGCCAAAATGTACAAGCGCCGTACCGTTACCGATGCGAAAGATCATATCGGTCAATAAATATGATGTTCAAAACAAAGTAAAACTCAGTTTAAACCTTCAAACCTCTAAGAAAAGACAAGAAATAGCGAACGAACTCATCTTCGGATTTCAGCCTGTTTTTACGACGAAGATACGGATGCTCGTCGGCTCTTCAATATGCGCGCATGCGCAGTCGGCGAAAATTGTGGGGAATCCCGACGAAGGTTGGCCGACGAACGCTTGCTATCTCTCTCTAATAAGTCACAGTGGCGGTGGACTGATATACTCTTTGTAGCCATTCAACATTCTGTCCTTATATGTATCGGTACAACAATCTGGGTTTAATAATAATAATAATAATGAGTATTGTATAGGCGCTTTACCCAGTTTCATGAATCGGCTCAAAGCGCCGCGAACTGAACCCAACACGCACGCTCAAGTGAATCACACGCATTCTCTCACACACGGGACATGAACACATTACAATCACGTGGTGCCAAGGGTCAGCTCAGCTATTTGAATTTCGGAGTTTAGAATTGCATTTATTTTTCAAATTTGGAGGGCTGAACATTTCCAAAGCAGAGGAGGAGGAAGCCGGAGTACCCGGAGAGAACCGCCGACGATCGGCCCGACTGAACGGTGCCACGTACGAGAAGGAAAATTTCTTCGCCCCGAGTGGGACTCGAACCGCTCGCATTGGTGACAAGTTTCTTAGCCACTAGACCACCGACCGCCCCGGTTTAAGTGACGTTTCAGCAGTATACGTAGCTTGTCCACAGGGAGCTATCGATACAGATAGAAAGAGTAAAGATAGTACGGTTCTGGCAGGGAACCCTCGTACTGTACTATACTTGATGTTTCCGGCGTTTCCTGCCAATAGTACGACCCGTTCCCGGCGGGCTTTGTGCACATGCCGGCACTTGATCATGTCGGTGGTTGCGTAATGGTGTTGCGACATTGGCACTAAAGGACGCACGTGGATGCGTGATGATTGTTCTGGTGGGGCTTGCAGTTAGCACCGTCAGACGCAACGCATATCGGCGCGGTGCTAGCAATCGCCACTTGGCTTTGCGCCCGAGCGTGAAAACAACAGAACAACAGCGGAGGGGATATCATAATGTTACAGAAGCATCAATCCTCTCCGGAGAAACGATCGCACACGATCAGTTACGGACGGAGGATCGCACAAACAGCGATACTAAAATAACCGAGACTTTGTACACTGCCGGGGGAGGACTGGGACATGTCATGCATATGACCTACAGTACAGATCCCACCACGGGGGAAACAGCATGATAGGACAGAGAGGGGATAGATTATTATTATTATTATTATTATTATTATTATTATTATTATAGTATTACTATCAGGTATCATTTTAATATTAAATATTTTTTTTAATCTAGCATTGTAAGGTTGTTGGTTTTTTTTTTTGTTGTTTTTTTTTGTTTTTTTTTTTTTTGGGGGGGGGGGGGTGTTTTGCTTTTTTACTGTTTGTTTTTAGGGTTGTTTTTTTTATTTGGGGGTGGGGTGGGGGGGGTCTTTTTGTTGTTGCTGATGTTTTCTTTCCTTCTTTCTTTCTTCGTTTTTCATAAGATTGTGAAAAATTAACTGAAAATAAGATGCAGAACCGTGATATACAATGAAATATTCATCTCAAATATCAAAGTATTAGCGATACTTTTGGTTTGTTTTGTTCACGTTGCTGTTGTTCTTATAGCTGCTGATTCCTCTTCTGGTGTAGTACAGCGTGGTGAAATACTAACATTGAAGGTCAAGGCCACAGCAGCCTGGGATGTTTACGGCGGTGAAGGCTATTTTGGAGGGAACTCGTACAGGTCTATTTTTAGACGGACGTCGCCTGAGGTCATGGGATTCCGGAAACGCCCGATAGCGCGTTCAAACCCTAACCAAACCCTAACCCTAACCTTAACCCTAAGCCTAAAACTAACCCTAAACCTAACCCTAACCCTAATCGTCTAAAAAATAGACCTGTACGAGTTCTCTCCATAATAGCCTCCCCCGTTTACGGCTGGCACGATCCGACATGACACAAGACAGCACGCTGCATTTGTCACAATTAGAACCGGACTTGGCCAAGGGACGCAACAGAATGAAGTGATCTCCCTTGACGTCCTAGGCGTTACGCATTAGTGCTCCGTGCTTCATCAGTTTTGCTCTTCATCACACATACAGAGTGACCCGCCTTGGCAGACACCTGTACACAGCAACACCTGTATTAGGAGGCCAGAAGTGTTTTTATTGATGTGACCCAGTATTGATCATCTGTCGTAAAAGGCCGTGTTTTTTCTTTTTTGTTTGTTTCTGTGGTTTTTTTCCCCCCTTGATCCCTTGCACTGCACTCCTCCCTAAGAGATAGGTGAGAATGTATCTCTTAATTATCTTACTGAGGTGTGAAAAGTTCTGGTCGGCTTTTAATTAAAAAGGACTGGAATTTGTGTGTGTGTGTGTGTGTGTGTGTGTGTGTGTGTGTGTGTGTGTGTGTGTGTCGGTGTGTGTGTGTCGGGGTGTGTGTGTGTGTGTGTGTGTGTGTGTGTGTGTGTGTGTGTGTGTGTGTGTATAACGTTACTATAAGGAAAAGACGTGCGTAAATGCTCATACTTCCAGCACGTGGCTTTATCTGCAGGAGAGATGTTGAATCCAACTAACACAGAAAAAAAAACCTCCCGTGGGAAGGGTAAAACGTTACGACAAGGAAAAGACAAAATAAATATGAATGCTCATACTTCCAGCCAGTGGCTTTATCTGCAGGAGAGATATTGAATCCAACTAACACCGAAAAAAATAAAACTCCCGTGGGAAGGGTAAAACGTTACTACAAGGAAAAAACAAATGTGAATGCTCACACTTCCAGCAAGTGGCTTTATCTGCAGGAGGGCGATTGAATCCAACCAACACATGGGGGCGGGGGGAGGGGGGGGGATACATGAGGTCGTGTTAGCTCGCCTAGCTGGTTGACGTCACTAACTTTTTGACGTATGCCTGTAAACGCCAGACAACCAACTTGTCTCAAAAGGGCGATAACTCCCAAATCACTTAGGCAATCATCAAACGCTCGATTGCTGTAATTTTTTTTTTTTAAACATATTCAGATACCCCAAATTTGAAGCCATTCGGCTGAGTATTTTCGGAGAAACAGGCCTGGACACAAATCACACACACACACACACACACACACACACACACACACACACACACACACACACACACACACACACATCCGCACACACACACACACACACACACACACACACACACACACACACATCCGCACACACACACACACACACACACACACACACACATCCGCACACACACACACACACACACACACACACACACACACACACACACACACACACACACACACACAGACGGCACTCACTGCGGCGGGGAAGTGCGTTCAGGGGCACCATGCCCGCCAGTAACAATGTTGTTATTGTCAGAGTTACACTTGCATCATATCTGTGCGGAGAATGCGAGCGGACGTGCGTTTATGCCACAAAACGTGCCTTTGAACGCAGAAATTTTCGCCCGTCCTATGATGTTGTTTCCATGACTACGGAAACATCATAAAAACACTTCCCGCCATCTTGACTGTCCTTCCGGCGGTTCCGTCACCGGCTCGCCCCCGACGGTCGGGGACACTGTGCAAGATCAAACCACAGTTATCACCCCGACCACGCGTGGTCGGTCAGTGACGCAGATTACTGAGGAAACACGTTTCAATAACGTGCCAGCAGTTAGCACCAACAGTGCCAGTGCCCCCGTCTTTTCGCATCTAGTTTGGCTACTTGGTTTCGCAGGAAAAAAAAAAGAAAAAAAAATCTGCGTGGCTTCTTACTAAAATGCTGACGTCACAGGCTTCCTGCTAGTGACACACATTAGTGAGGAAATGACGTTAGTTTATTCTCAGTGTATATATGCTGCTAATCTCGATGACGTTACTTGCCAATATTAATACGCGAACAGTGCAACTGCATCAGGTTATTCACATCTAGCTGGGATAGTTGATGTAGCTGCTTAATGCTACTAATTTCGTGGAGGTAACTTGCCAATACAAGCAATAACAGTGCTGGTGTCGCAGTTTAAAAAAAAAAATTATTATCATTATTATTTTATCGCATGTAGCTGGGGTGTAATGAGTGCCACAGAGAAAATCTAAGTAGCTGGTGAAATCTTGTTAGCGTTGACGTATGTTCCCAGTCTTGGATAAGGAAATGTTGTGATCTGACCTGGTTAAGACATCGTTTGTAGAACGGCATAATCTATCAAAGCGTACTCTGAGACTTTTATCGTTAGGTTTGATTTCATGGTGCAGCAAATGAGACTCTTACAGCAGAGAGACAGAGACAGAGAGACAGAGACAGAGACGGACAGGCAGACAGAGACAGACAGAGACAGACAGAGAGAACGGAGACACTTATCTTACGTATTGATGATGACACCTGGTTGTGGTGAGTTTACTTTTAAAACGTACACCATGTACTGGCCATTTTCTCGTTGCCCCGTCTTTGATATCACCCTTACGTGGTGGAAAAGACGTTATCTAACCTCCTCCTACTCACCAAGCCACCCACCCCAGCCATCTTTTGCGAGCATATCGCATAATAATATCGCAGGCAAAGAATATTCAGCCCTTTTTCTTTTTTCTTTTTTTTTCCTCGCGTACTTGGCCACGAGGCTGCAGGAAGAATTGAAATGACTCAGTCTCGCCTGGTTGTCAGAAGCAATCTCCTGTCAGATGATAACTTTAACCCGCGCCTGCAGCAGTAGGTCTTTCAGCACGGTCACCCACTTTCTGCGTGCAGGACGTCGAGGTGGCAATCCGAAACACATTTCCGGGGACAGGAGGAAGAGCTGACGTGCCTGGGGATTTGTCCTGAAAGTCTGCCGGGATTGACTGAGATTATAAGAAATGAGGCGGCATAGATTGTGAAATCCTCTTCTGGGCACGTGTGGACACTAACACGGGGTTCGGGGGAGCGTTTTGCTTGACCATCTAGTTGGTTGGTAGGTTGGTTGGAGAGCTGGTTGGTTGGTTGGCTGGTTGGTTAGCTGGTTGGATGGTTGGTTAATGCCATTCGTTAACAGCCCGTGACCTGATCAACTCAATGAAAGGGGGAAGTGAGGGGAAGGAGGGTTGGAGGGGGGGAGGAAGGGGTCGAGGACGGCGTTCCTGGAGGAGAGGTGGAGTGGATGGTCCGAGGAGGAGTTGTTCCCTAATCCTAACAATACGTTGTGTTTGTTTGTTTGTTTGTTTGTTTGTTTGTTTGTTGTTTGTTTGTTTGTTTCTTTCTTTTGTTTTGTTTTGTTTTTAGCATTATCTCGCCTACAGTCATAAGTTGTCGGAGAATACTGGAAGCAGCAAATCACAGAATTACAAGTTTAAAGAGGACAGGTGTGTGTGTGTGTGTGTGTGTGTGTGTGTGTGTGTGTGTGTGTGTGTGTGTGTGTGTGTGTGTGTGTGTGTGTGTGTGTGTGTGTGTGTTGGGGGTGGAGGGGGGGTGGAGGTGGGGGTGATAGTTATAACGGAATTGACACTGGACCCAAGATTGGATGGTTCCGGGTTAGAATCCGGCCAAGGCCAGAATATATACGGTCCTATTTCCAGTGTCCCCCACCTCGTCTGCTTCGAGATCGCCCTGCAGATGGACTATAAAAAAAGTAACGCCTCAAACCATTCACCCACTCAGCCAGAGTTCTTGGTTTGTTATGTATTTGGGGAAAATATCATGACGTTTTTCCACTTGAATTAATCCACAATTTCCTGTCATGACAGTCCCCAGGGAAGAGGGACAAAAGTAAGGAAAGCGATGTGCGTGTGTTGGGTTAAGGCAGGACAGTCGCAATTCGGACAGTACACAAAAACGGCCGTTGCGTAGGCCAAAGGCTAGTGTTCACCTGCCCAAAGTCTGACACACAATTTCCATGGGTTCTGCTTTAGTTTTTGGTCAGCCGCCGGCTTTAGGTCAAACAAAGGGAAATAAACCTACTGCCACGAACCCGGTCACCTGCTTGTAGCGTCCAGTGGAACACGAAAAAAGAAAGTCAGAACATCCTCGTGATTATTTAATTGTCATTGCCAGTCTGCTGAAGCGTTCTGTGCCTTGGAAAAGTGCTCTACAGTCAATGCTTGCAAGAACTTTTGTAGTGTTTATTTTTTATTTTTTTTTTTTGGTTGGTTTTTGTTTTGTTTTGTTTTGTTTGTTTGTTTGTTTGTTTGTTTTTAGTTGGTTTTTGGTCTTGGTTTTTTTTTTGTTGTTTGTTTTTTTGGAGGCGGGTGGTTTGGTGGGGAGGAGGAGGTGGGAGTGAAGGAGGGAGGGAGTGCAGAGGGTTGAATGGGGGGGGGGGGAGTTGGGGGATGCATAGTGGGGAATGGGGATTATGCTGGCCGAAGGAGAGTGCTATAAGAGATCTCCATGGTTGTACGCGGTTTCTGCGAACCTGCGCACCACTTGGAAATACCAACCGGCAGTAAACTTGAAGTGCAAACAGTTCTAGTCACTTTGTATTGGATTGTACTTTCAGGTGCTTGTTTTGTTCTTTCCCTGTTGCTCGTATGTACACACAACTCCCACAATACACGGGGTATGACGACGATGATGATGATGATGATGATGATGATACATTTCCAAAGCAGAGGGGGAGGAAGCCGGAGTACCCGAAGATGGCAAGCAGAGTTCGGAGGCAAGCCGTCCGGCCTCTGTAGTGCTTATCCGTGACGTCCCAAAGACATTCGTGTCCTTCGGAAAGGTCTGTAAACACTGATGTCTGTTCAGGCGACAATGCAATTGAGGATACACTGTCCGCCATGTTGTGTGCGCCGAGTGACGTACTACAGCCAGTCAGAATCTGTTGTGGAACCCACAGTCACAGCTGGGGCTAGTTGAAATCCCAGCAGCTGTGATGACGCCACAGCGGCGGAAACCCCCGAACTTTCAACTGTGTCACGTGTGTGCACAACACTGTGGCGTTCCGCAGTGCCCTAGTTAAGAGCCGGCTTTACACCAATAGCATCGGAAACACTCGCCTTCAGTGTCACTACACCCTGTGCTATAAGACTGGAATTGTTTCGCAGTGGAAAAAATGTTAAAAAGTCCATGACCTTCTGGCGTTTTATTATGGTCTAAGAGTATCGAGTGTCGCCTTCATTTTGACTGCACCCTGTACTATAAGACTAGAAAATTTTCCGCAGTGAAAAAAGTGTTTAAAAAAAAAGTCCATGACCTTTTGGCTTTTCATTATGGCGTAAGACTATCAAGTGTCGACTCATTTTAAGTATAACTAGGCTCGCTCACTGAGCGTATTTTTCCTTTTTTCTTTTTTTTTCCTTTTAAAGGTTTCAGTTATCCAGCTCGGAGCGTTTTTTTTTTTTTAGGTTTCAGTTACCCACTTCGGGTAATTTTTTGGAAGTTTGTCGGGCAGGGAAGCCAGGCACACATTGTAACCGCCAGACACCGAGGCTTCTCTGTTTCTGGAAATTCCCACATTGTTCAAGAACCTGATCTGATCGTTCGAAGGAGATTCAACCCGAAATACTGGTTCTGTCTGACTCAGGTTACTCTAAAATTTGACTTTAAGAGTCAGAAAATGATACTAAAGTTCTGAAAGTTCTTAAGTAAGCTCTGAAAATAACTATTAAAACTCAAAAATGATTATCATTTTTAAAGAAAAAAGTTATAAACATTCTGAGAGAATACTAGAATTTTGAAAATGATGATTACAACTTTGAAAACGATTTACAAATAAAAACTTACCGGACTGGTAATTAAATTGAAAATTAATTAATATAACGAAAGAATATCTAGATGTATACGACATTTGAAAACATTTTTTTTAAGCATTACAAAGATTTAGAACAGTTTTATGAAATCTCCAGAGACCTCCCAACCCCCCCCCCCCCCCCCCCCCCCCCCCCGCCATCTCGAAAAAAAAAGTAAGAAGAATTTAACTAACGACAAGGTCAGACGATAAACTGAATAATGATGATGAAAGTTTTGACGACGAAAACACACGACCAGCAACACGATGGCAAAATGATGAAAACTACGCTGACGACAATGACGTTGAATACATACAACGACATCGATGACGACCACGACGATGGCGATAACGGTCGTCTTGGGGTGCTAGTACAAGAATAGCGCAGTACTGTCCAACATCTCTTCCACACAAAATCTAAAAAAGAAAGAAATCCTTTGGCTTCTTGTCTTTTCCCCATTCCCGAGGGGGACATATCGTTGCCATCCTCTGCTTCGCTCTTCAGCCAAATGTGAAAGGTCTATTTCCTGGGGCTTTCTTTTTTTCGACTGAATTTCTCTTGAGGGTTTCAACGTCTCTTCGGTAAAAAGAGTTTAAATTCATCAGTTAACAAATAGAATGGACAGTCCCCTGTCTTCGCTGAAGTCAAACCTACTTCCCCCCGGGCTGATGGACTTTACTACCTCGCATTTGGTCTCATACGTATGTCTCTTTTCTTGTGAGTGTGACGTCACCTTTGCTGTCACTTATGGTGCGTTTGGAAAATTCCTTACCACCAGATACCAATGTGCTAAGTGTTCTATGTTATTAATTTTCATGTTGTAGTCGATGAAAGAGCCAACGTTATATTATATTTTTGTCCCTGACAGGCGACAACCGACGGACCGTCAGGCAGACGTCAGACAACTAACAGACGACAGACAGACGACGGACACACGATGGACACTCGACAGACAGACAACAGACGGACGTCAGACAAACGACGGATAGACAACGGACAGACGACCGACAGATGACCGACAGACGACAAACGACGGACAGACGACGAACAGACGATGGACAGTCGACGGACAGACACCGGAAAGACAACGGACAGACGACAAATAACGGACAGACGACTGACAGACGACAAACGACGGACAGACGACAAACGACGGACAGACGACAGACAGACGTCAAACACACAACAGACAGTCGACGGTCACACGACGGATTGATGACAGGCGGACAACGGACAGGCGACAGACATTAAGAAAAAAAAAAAAAAACAGGCGGCACACAGACGACGGAACAACGACATAACAGATTACAGACGTTGGAGAACTATTACAAAGACTCACTTTGTTAAGAGTACGGCTACACGACAGCCAGTCAGCATGTTGCCGTACTCGGCTGCTTGCTGGCGGGCAGCGGTTCTGCCGCACACGCAGCCTGCGGCGTTGCAAGGTTTGGGCAGTGATTGGTCAATTGGCCGTACGGGCTGCCTGCGGCTAGCTGGCTGCCAGGAAAAATAGGACGGCTTTCTATTGCCGCGCCGGCACCGGCAAGGGGGATATGCCAGCTGGCCGCCAGCGATTTAATTAGGATTTCCAGCGTTTCCAGCCCTGCAAGTGCCGATCCAGGCAACGTGTAGCAGCGGCCCTTAAACACGTGGGCCAGAAACACGAACGTGGTTATGCAGCTTTAAGAAAAGACAGTCTCGTGACGAAACATGTGACTAACGTGACATTTGTTATCAAAGCCTCTGGGTAGCCTAATCTTCAAGCTCAAGTAGACCAGAAGGAAAATGGAATCTTCTGAGAGCGTTATGTTTTGCATTAAAGTTTTTTGTTTTGTTTTTTTGTCTTGTAAATCTAATTGGATCCCAAGTCTCAAGGAGAAACATCCTGCAATTTCAACCAAGATATCCTGATCCCCCCTAGCTTTCCATTTTTGTCTCCTTTTGATTTCTCTTTTTTTTTCTGTTCTGATGAGCGGAAAACGGGCTGTGAAAGTTGAGTCCGAAGAAGCAGAATGTCTTCCACTACAGTAAACATGCATTTTGCCAGCACGATGTTGAGTCAATTTGTGGCTTAAAAGCCGTGCAGGCAACAAAGAATGTTTCGGGTGTGAACACGATGCTAATTAAGACACTTTTTGTTCGGACTTGGGGCGTCCTTTCTTTCTTTCGCACGCACGCACGCACGCACGCACGCACGCACGCACGCACGCGCGCGCACACACACACACACACACACACACACACACACACACACACACACACACGGAGGAAGACACGTCAGCAGTAGAGAGAGAGAGGATGCTGCTATGTCTTTCTCGTTTCTCTCTTCTTAGTTTGATCTGGGCTAATGTTCTTTTTCATTATTCTGCGTCATATATAGACGATATCCTCGATCAGTAACGGCACGATTTCAACAGACCGGAAGCAGAAACGCTGTTATGCAGCGTATTATCATACAATCCCGTTTCATAAAACGTCATTAACGACCGCTACGGAAAGATGTAGAACTTAATCATATCTCTGTCAGGAGTCATTGGCTTGAACTTTGCACCAAGGCTGAAAGAGATATAAGGCTGAAAAAATACAAGAGATTGAAACAACGGAATTAGGTTTTGGTGGATCCGTAGGCGAAACCGCTATTCCATGCATGAGTGGCCTACATTTCCCATGTATTTTGTAACCGTGTGCGTACTGTGCACGTTTTAAGAATCACTGGTTCACCGCAGGTTTAGCCTGGATTGATTCAGACTGAATGATGAATGACTGAAAAGGACGGAATCAGGTTTTGTGAATTGTTGAACCAACGTGTCGCGTTTATAATAGGCTACCGTTTTTGTGTATTTTGATCATCCTGGCTAAACTTACTTCACCGACGAATCACTAAATCGCCGGAAGTTTAGTCTGAAATGGTGTTTGGATCGCGTACAGCCAGATACAGTGGAATTACTACAGACGGTGGTCTAGTAGGGCGATCGGTGGTCTAGTGGTTGTCACCAATGCGAGAGCTCAGGTTCGAGTCCCACTCGGGGCAAAGAATTGTCGTATGTGGCACCGTTCATTCGAGCCGGCCGTCGGGGTTTCTTTCCGGGTACTCCGACTCCCCTCCCCCCTCACCCCCCCCCCAACATCTGCTTTGGAAATATTCAGCCCACAAAATTCGAAAATAAATGCAATTCTCAAATTCCGAAACTTACGTTGCTGAGCTGGCCCTTCGCACCACGTGACTAGAATGTGTTCATGTCCAGTGTGTGAGAGAATGTGTGTGATTCACGTGAGCGTGCGTGTTGGGTTTAGCTCGCTGGACTTTGAGCCAAATATAATGGGATAAAGCGCCTATATTAATTCGATTATTATGTCAATAAATGTCAATTCGATTATTATCAAATAAAAGGCAGCGCAAATGTAATTTATCATACGCAAGCCGTTATTTCCTGCCGTGTGTGCTTTCCCCAACGTAATCTAAAAGTACAGTTGTATAACTTCTCTTATCTTCCGTTCAGCATGCGGTTTGCCACGTGTGTCTCAGTATCTGTTTGAGCCTGTATGTAACTTGATCTACGTGTGTGGTTCTTACGTATTAGTCCACGTGACTTGATGCGTGCATACGCAAGAGAAGTACACGGAAACACGATGGCTGTAAATAATACGAGAGAAATAGAGAAAAGATAAGTAATATTCGCGCGGGCGTCTGTGTGTGTCAAGTGTGTGTGTGTGTGTGTGTGTGTGTGTGTGTGTGTGTGTGTGTGTGTGTGTGTGTGTGTGTGTGTGTGTGTGTGTGTTCGGCCATGCGGAAATTTGAAGTACGATTTAAACGTGTGTTTGGTTTTTTTTGTTTTTTTATCATGTGGCGCCGGAACTGAAAAGACGCACTGGCTAAAACCGGTTTCTCTTGATTGTGCGAGCGTGCGTGAATGCGTGCGCGCGCGGTTGGTATGTGTGTGTGTGTGTTGTGGTGTGTGTGTGTGTGTGTGTGTGTGTGTGTGTGTGTTACAACTGGGTGCTCCCTCAACTAGAAATCCTTCCACCACACCCTGCCCCTCCGGTATTTGTTTCCAAGGTCTTTGCCGGAATCCCACAGCAAGCTCTCATTCTTTTCAACTGAATCGCTATTAATTTTTGCAGGAGATCTAGTGCATCCACCAGTACTGTATGTCTGTCTCAGTATCTGTCTTGGTTGTTGTTGTTGAAGTTGATTTTACCGACCATGTTTTCAAGCTCTTTCATACGAACACGATTTTGCAATCGTGTGATTTGTCCGTCAATTTCGACAACCGTGTGAAACATTGCGAAACTGGGCCCGCATTTAAAGTTCGGGGTTAGGGAGTTTAGCCCCGGGTTAGAGTTTAACCTCGAACTAAACTAGCTCTAAGGGTTAAATTTTCTGTTTTTTTGTTTTTTTTTAATTCAGGAAGCGGGTCCTTTCCAGCAAGGTGCCTATGCCGTTATAGAAGGATTTTGTCTTTCTTTCTTTGCTTCCTTTTGTATTTAAATTTGTTTGGGGGTTTCTTTTGTGCTAGTGTGGGTGAGGTCCGTAGCCGTGGGTTAAATTAACCGCGAGTTTTACATACGAGCCCTGACCAATCCAATTCCAAACAATATCCACCTTGTACGTGTAGATCTCGACAGTACTCAGTCCATGCTCATTGCGATGCCATTTTTTTTTTAAATTTATTTATTTATTTGGCTGCTCCAACTCATATGCCGGCTCCAGTGGCGTTCCTCCATGGTCATGGGTGGAATCCACGGATGGTCCGAAAGCTGGGGCAATTCTTTCATTATGCATGATGACGGAGATGAGAATGGTGGTAAGATGATGCTATGGAGGTCCGTGTGGTTTGGGACCGCGGGACAGGGCCGCATTCCACGCTTCCTGTCATAAATATTCCGGCGTTAACCAAGCGATGGAACTACGGCACCTGCGGTGCCGGCCGTGTAATCAACCATATCATACGACGTGTCATACCAAGGGAAGCACCGCCAAAGTCGCACCCGTGAAGTGGGTGAATCTCGGCTGTGTGGCAACAGCCTCCCCATTGGGCCCATAGCACACCCGCTCTGGGTAGGAGCCGACCTAGGTAGAAAAATCCCGCTTGCCTCGGCTGAAACTCGAACCCGGGTCTGAGTCCCGGTCCATGGTCCGAAGTGATAACCACTACACTACGGGGGCCGGTTCATAGCCTAATTGTTAGGTCCAGCAGCTTCCAGCAGAGGGGCGGCGGCCAATAGCTGCGGAAAAACCATGGTATAAGTTAACCATGGGGCGTCACGTACTTATGTCTAAGTGTGCTGTAACCATTCCTTGGTATTATCTTTGTGTCCTGAACTTAACTTGGAGCCAACAGCTGGACAGCTCACGTGTATATAGCTTTGCATAACTTGTCCCTGTCCTTGGGTGATCCATAACCTCCTATATAACCCCTGACATCTCCCCTTCTGATATTCTAACTCGCCGAAGTGTCTGCCTACCTACCTGTAACTACCACTTGCCTGCGACTTTCCACCGCAATGATGCTGAAGCTAGTTGTCGTCCTTGGCTGTGTCGCTGCCAGCAGCGCTTTCCTCGTAAACAGCGTCGGGAACGCTCTCACATCGGCCCTTGGTACTTTCGTTAACGGCGGACCCCCTCCCCAAACCGTCACAGAACTGGACGATGCTAAGTACCTGGGCAGATGGTACCAGGTAAGGTAACCGTTGAGAAGGGAGTTGCCATGGCATCCTGTGTTTGTTTCTATGTCTTTTTGTCTATTTGTTTGTTGTATGTTTGTTTGTTCATTCTCAAGGTCCTAACCCTTCATCATGGGAAAGAAATGATCACATACAAGGACAGTGCTTGTATTCTCAATCACTTCTTGGAAACCAGCAGCGATGCACCAGTTCTGTAATTACTCAGTCCTTGTCAGTTTCTTATTGTTGTTGTTGTCGTTGTTGTTGTTGTTGTTGTACCGTGCTGAAGGCTCCTCAGCGGAAAATTTGTCTTGCCTCTTGTACTAAAATCTTTTTGTATCCTGACTTATTTTAAGACACACTGCCAGCTCTTTTCGTTCTGCTGACATGGCCATTATTGATTTCAAAAGAGAAATATTTCCCATAGTCATGTTGTTTTCCCTGACTATTCGACCAAAATAAACTCCTGTTAGAAACGGAAACGGTAATGACTGCGACTTGAAGTTTGTTCTTTTCTGCCCAACATTTTTTTTTTCTCTCACACACAGTCCATGGTCTTTTGTCACCAAAGGATGGGTGTTGTGATATTTTTACTATTTTTTCTGGTCCTTTTCTCGCCTACCGTTTTTGTTTTGTTTTGTTTTTTTCCCGCGCCGTGTATGTCAGTACGTCCGCAGAGTTACCTTTTGTTTGTTTGTTGAAGTTATGTCCCATTTGTTTATGTCCTGAAGAAGGCGAAAGCCAAAACGTCGACCTGTGCCGTCCTTTGTCAAAGTTAAGTGGTTTCTGTCCCTAAACTCCTGTTACCTTAAAAGAGACAATGGTATGACAGCGGGGGCCGTAAGTTTTGTGCGTATGTCGAACTGCTGACTATGATTTTTCGGTTACCAAAAATAAGCGCACTTTACCTTGAAACACGCCGGTGCGACTAGTAGGGGGGGAACGTGCGGGTTTTTGAGGGGTTTTTTGTGACAGTGGACGCCGTATCGGTATCTGAATTCAATTTCAAAGATTCCTGCAGGTATTTTTGTACGCCGCGCAGACCAAGATAAATTGTAATCTGAAGTCTGAAAGATAATGCGTGGCTTTTCTTGGCACAAATTACTTTTGATCATTCAAAAGTAGCTCCCAGATAAAAAAGGGAGCTCATCAGTGGAGACAAAGAAAGGTCACAGACATGAGGCGAGTGTGTGTGTGTGTGTGTGTGTGTGTGTGTGTGTGTGTGTGTGTGTGTGTGTGTGTGTGTGTGTGTGTGTGTGTGTGTGTGTGTGGTTTTAGCTTCTGTTCTCGTCCGGAGGTTGTTTTTTGTGTATAATGTTACTTTATGTTTGTTTATTTTGTAGTTATTTTCTTTTCTTTTTTGTATTCCATTTGTTTGTTTGTTTGTTTGTTTGTTTGTTTGTTTGTTTGTTTGTGGGAGTGGAGAGGGTGCAAGATGTTTGCACATTTTGTACCGCGCATGAACATCCCACGTTTTTGACTTTTTACGGTTTTGGCCCTGTATGCAAAAAAAAATCAGGCAAGATTTACGGTGCCTTAACTGCTCTTGAAAACACGAGTATGATCAAAGTGCAATACTCCATTTACGTCAACTCCATGCACTCATGAATTAATTTTGCTCTTTGTTGTTGTTGTTGTTTGCTTTTTTGTGAGGCGACTGATGCACACACCCACTTTTACTTGGTAGGGGGGTGGGGGGTGCGTGGGTGTTTGGGGGTTTAACGTCCTTTTCCACCACATAGGGTGATATCAAAGACGGGGCAACGATGAAAAAGCCAGCACAAATATTTGGCCCCGGCCGGGATACGAACTCACGACCCGAGCATTAGAAGTCCAACGCTCTACCATTCGACCACCCCGGCTCCCCTCTTACCTGGTAGGAACTGAGTTAAACAAATCTAGTTGGCTAGATTAGCCTTCGTATCTTTGCTTTACAATTTCCGTTTATACATGTATTCTCAGTACTAATACATGAAATTTTCTCGTCTTAGATTGCGATGTGGCGGTTTTTTTTTTTTTTTTTTTTTTGCCAGACATTACTCTTTAAAACCTTTATTCTAACATCCTTTTCTTCTGTCTTGTTCCAGGTTTATTCCAGCGAGTCTGTGGCTCTGTGGTTTGAGCGCAACGCATACTGTGTGACTGCTGATTGTAAGTTCATGAACCGCTGCATCACACTCTGTGGACTGTTTTAACCCTTTAGAGCCCATGCAAAAATCGAAAATTGACTTGAAATCTTTAGATCACTAGAAACCACTTCAAGCCACTAGTATGCAATCTGCGGCGGTCTTGGGCCTAACGGGGAAGGCATAATAGTGGCTTGAAGTGGCTCCTTTTGGTGTGCGATGGCTTGTTCTTTTCAACAAGTCTTATGATATAGTGGTAGGACTCGGGCTCCTAAGAGTTGAAGTCTCAATATGTTTGTCAGACATACAACAAGGCCGTGGAAAACGTGTAATAATGATAATGATAAGCGTATTGATATAGGCGCTTTATCCCAAATACTGTACCAACATATAGGTATTTGAATAGTCACTACTCACGTCTAGCATTTTCGTAAACACCACTGAACGTAACTGAATCAGGCTGAGGGACTTTCTTGTTTTCTTCTGCTTGCAGATGGACTAGGAGCCGACGGTCGTATTACGGTGCTGAACTCTGACCGTCTGGGATCTGTGAACGGAAGTCTTGACGTCATCCATGGCTACGCCACCAAAGAGGACACTGTTGGACACCTTAACGTCAACCTGGAGACGGTCCCCTTCCCCGCTCCTTGTAAGCTCGGACACTGAATTGTCGTTATATACACTTGTAAAGACCTATAAGTAAGAGCTGTTCACCGGCCGTGTTCGCTGGGTCCCGTTTCACGTTATCGCGACCCGGGAAATCCCGAGAATCCATGTCTTTCAGTCAAACTTAATTTTGGCTAGAGCCACCAACAAGACCAACAATGATGCGGTCAGTCGCCTCCACTCCGTGCAAATTGACCGGCGGACCGGATTTGTTCACGATTAAACGCATTTCCGCTCCGCGAAGCAGATACCCTGGGGAAGGTTTCTGTCAAGGCGAATCCGACCCTGCAGCACGTGACAAGCTCTTAGTTACTGGCTCTTGACTGTGTCATTGTTGTACTTTAGTGATACGACAGAACATGCAGTTTCATAGACTGTTGATATTGCGATAATTGTTTCTGCACGAACCTGTTTCTGTAATGGCTCTTGATTGTGTCATTGTTGTACTTTAGTGATACGACAGAACATGCAGTTTCATAGACTGTTAATATTGCGATAATTGCTTCTGCACAAACCTGTGTCTGTAATGAGTTTCCTTGTTTCTCCACAATTCTTGCTTCGTGACTGTTATATTATGACCAATATTAAGTTCATAAACACACCTTTTTTTGTATGCTGAGCTGGGGCTGAAGGGAGGGTTTGGGCCGGGATGTAGGGAAGGCTGGCGTTAGGAGTGGGAGACTGTGTAACATTGCAGATCCATCGTTCCACATTTTTGGGCTCACAAATTGTTCAAAGCTGTTTTTAGTGGTGTGTTGCATCGTACAGACTGTACATGGTGCACACTCACAGCCTCAAACAGACAGGCATTTTACAATCAGAAGCCGAAAAGTACAGCGTCCGCCTAAGTTCTGTCTGAGTGTTGACTAGGAGAGCTTGGGGCCGTTGAAGCTCTCCTCGTTCGCACTGCCAGCAAACCTCAGTGTACTGCATTTAAACCTCGACTTATTGATTGATTGATTGATTGACTGATTGATTGATTGGCCTGATCAATTAATTAAACGATCGATTGACTCACTGACTGATATGTACTATAATCTGCCTGCAGACTGGGTCGTTAAACTGGGCCCGCCCACCTACGGCCCGAACGGCCTCTACCAATATTCGGTGGTGACAGACAACCTGAAGGCCACGCTCTTCGTCCTGGCGCGCGACGTCCAGACCTTTGAGGAGAAGTACGAACAGGAGGTGCTCACTTTCCTGCAGGAGCAGGGCTTCACCTCCTTCCTCAACAAACCCGTGAAGACCGTCCACACCAAGGACTGCGTCTACAACAACGAGCCGGGTACATCCGCGTAATACCACATCATCTCTCCTGACGCAGAAAGAAACTGGGGAGGCCAATAATTATTGTGTGCCGTGCTGCATGCGGCGGGTTAGGGCTTGGAATATAGGGATTTGAAAGGGTGATAGAGAAGAGAGAGAGAGAAAAAAAATACAGCGTTTACATTGAGTTGGGATCGGGATTAGGGGTCATTTGAACAGGGGTACGGTGGAGAGGGGGTGGGCGAGGAGGGAGGCTGCAGCTGTGTTCATAAAAGAGTGCGTTGAGTGATACTGTTTGATATCACCCGTGGTCTTTCTGATTAAGCAGCCAGGTTTTATGGCGTGAAGGTACAGGCAGGAATGTAAGCTGAGTGATATATGTTCCACGGGCGTCTGAAACAAAGGACCTTCGCACCTTTCAGATCAACCACCTTTTACCGGATGGTGGTAGGATGTAGCTATTTCCCACAGTTTAGATTTGTGACTAGGCAACAGGAATGAATGTCGTGGACTGCAAATACCTGAGAGAGAAAAGAGAGAGAGAGAGAGAGAGAGAGAGAGGTTTGTTTTTTGCAATTCGTGTGAAATTACACTGCTGTCTTTCCGCCACAAGCATTTTTTTCATGGATTATTTGCGTATTCACTGTGAATATGTGTGGCATTGAAAGAATGTGTGTGTGTGTGTGTGTGTGTGTGTGTGTGTGTGTGTGTGTGTGTGTGTGTGTGTGTGTGTGTTAGGTGATAATATTATGTTTGAATAAAGCCAGACGCAATACTGTTTGTATTGTTCTCAACAATTTACAAAATTGTTTTCTTAGTACTTTGATTGCAAGAGAGAGAGACAGAGAGAGAGTGAGAGAGAGGCAGAGAGAGAGAGAGAGAGAGAGAGGAGAAAATATTGAAATGAGCCAAAAATATACCTTCCGAAAACCTCAAGTGACAATGATGTCAAATGTAATCTTGTTCAGCAATTGACGTGTACTCAAAAAACCTTCATGAGACAATTGAGGGGGGGGGGGGGAAGCGACGTCAGTAAATGACGTCAAAGCGTTGTTATGGAATAGTTTCATTCCTTGAAAAGAGCTTGTCAGGTTGGTCCTGCTGGCCACAGTTAAACCGCGTGTTCTTTTTATGGCATAGTTAAGCAGATAAAAATCCTGTTGCTTTAAGGTTCGAAGTTTCTTAGAGACGTTATCCCGGCTGGGGCCAAATATTTGTGCTGGCTTTTTCATTGTTGCCCCGTCTTTGATATCACCCGTATGTGGTGGAAAAGGACGTTAAACCCCCAAACACCCACCCATCCACTCTTACAGACGTCATTAGAGCTTCATGAGCAACACCAAAAGGTTCAAATCAAATCAAATCAAATCAAATCAAATCATCTTTATTGTCCAGTTAAAAACCGGAAAATGTTCATTTGGTTAGTTGTGTTTCACAAGGTTTGAAAACAACCAGTTGTCTTGGATGTCCTGCATCTGAGTGACATCTCAGTAAAAAAAAATATAATAATTTGCTGAATGCGTGATACATGCTCTTGAAATAGTGCGATGTCACAAGTTCTAACACCAGGGTCACTGGCCTGAATCAAAGAGCGTCACAGTGGCCATGATACCGTGTAGACACAAACGCTTGTTCTGTTAACGTGAATGGCGGTGCCCACAAGGCAAGAAAGCTAGTTCTGGTTTTCCTGGCGCCCAATGTTTTCAATGTTAGAGGCCGCAAACTTTTAAGAACCGTCGCAATTTCCAAAGGGAGCAGCACTTCATTCGCTAAGAGTTAGAGCTTCAAAAGTGGCAATTTTCCCTCACTGTCAGCCCACATCTAGTGCGGAAGGAAAAAAAAAGGGGGGGGGATGGGGGAGGTGGTGGTGGAGGGGGGGGGGCTAGATGCTTGCTTCGATAAAAGAGAACCGTAGCAAAAGGCAAGAAAATCTACAAGTGCATTTGACAGAAATCGATTCCAATCTGCGTCGATTTTTCTCTCGAGTGCTGAATTACTTGAAATCTCGTGGTGGCTGTAAAGAATGTCTGGTATGTAACACGCCTTGATGTCAGCAGAATTGACAGAGGGTTTTTTTGTTTTGTTTTGTTTTTTGCTTTTTGTTGTTGTTTTTTTCTTTTCCCCAGAACAGAGGTGATGAGGAGTCTGAAATGAGGCTTGCAAGAACAAACCAAAGCCTAAATGAACATACCATATGCTGCCTGCAGAGTTGGTAAGTTAATAGTTCTGGCTCCGCATGTAGAAGTCGAGGTTAGGGATTTTAGCCCTGGGTTAGAGTCTAACCTCGAACTAAACTAGCTCTACGGTTAAATTTTGTTTTTTTGTTTGTTTGTTTGTTTGTTTGTTTGTTTTAAATCAAGAAGCGGGCCCATTCCAGCAATGTGCCTGAACCGTTATAGGAAGATTGTTTTCCTCCTTTCTTCGCTTCCTTTTTTAAATTTAATTTTGCTTTTGGGTTTCTTTTGTCCTAGTCTAGGTTAGGCCCGTAGCCGAGGGTTAAATTAACCTCGACTTTTACACACGTGCCCAGGGGCTTTTTGCACCACATCAAGGTGATATCAAAGACGAGGCAACGAGGAAATAGCATACACAACCTTTTGGGCACCCAAACGGGAATCGAACTCAAGGCCCGAGCAATGAAGGTCCAACGTCCTACCTGCTCGGCTGTCGCGGTGTAACATGCGGGATGCACTCCACAGTTCCATATACCCAGGGGCACTCCCCTCTTTAAAGCAAGATGTACTCCGCCAGTCTGAGCCACATGCGATTTGCATCATTAGTGGGGGAGCCGGGATAGCCGAGTGGTAGAGTGTGTGATTTTCAATGCTCGAGTCGTGAGTTCGAATCCCGGCTGGGGCCAAATATTTGTGCTAGCATTTTTGTTGTTGTTGTTGTTGCCCCGTCTTTGGTTATCACCCACACGTGTTGGAAAAGGACGTTAAACTCCAAACAAACACCCACGCACCCATCCGCTCGCTTCATTAGTGAGGTGTCTCCTACCAGTTCAATCCCTTTAATATCCGACTCTGAAGTCGGACAGTTCATCTCCAGTCCGTGACAAAGAATTACTGTATAATTCATGAAGCTTACTGTTTGGCTGCACTAAAAAATACTCACAAAAGACCAACAAAACCGTTAGTTTGAGCAAAAATGACAATATAAAAAAATGAGCCTAGAATGATGAGTGGTGGTATCTGGGAGTACGTTTGTCCAAAATGGCTGAACTGGTAAGAGTTAACTCCTAAGAGCCCACGCCCGACTACCCCTGCCCGCTATATAAGACTGGTTAAAAAGAACAAGCCACTGCACACCAACAGCAGCCACTTCAAGCCACTATTATACAAGGCATGGACCTTCCCGCTAGGGAAAAAAATCTGGCGTATGAGGGTGGAGCTTGTCTGGCTTAGACTGGAGGGAGTACATCCAGCTTTAAAGCGGGGAGTGCCCAGGGGTATATATAGAGATGGGGGAGCGCATCTTGCATGTTATACCGGCTCCCGCGCCCTGCACAGTAAAAGTGTGAAGAAGGAAAAAAAAAAAAAAAAAAACGGAATGGTCGAAGATCGACGCTGAAAGGGCTTGACAGGGCCCTGGTGAAGCAGATGAACATTGAATCAGTGTCACAGACGACACTGAGTGGTCTTATGAGACACAGAGAGGAAAGTATATGGGTTTGTTTTGGGGTTTTTCCCCCCCATAGCGAAGAGGTGTTATCTTGAATTGAGATGAACTGAATTATGCATTACCTTCTCACTCAATACTCAGCTGCTTCCCTTATGGAAAGAATACTCGCACACGCTCGGCATTAAAGAGAGAGCGAGAGAGAGAGGGGGGGGGGTACGTGTGGGGGTATTTGGGAGTTTAACGTCCTGATCCACCACGTATATGTGGTATCAAAACGGGGCAACGAGAACAAGGCCTGCACAATATTTAGTCCCAGCCGGTATGAGGAGAAAGAGAGAGAGAGAGGGAGAGAGAGAGAAGGTGGGTGGGTGCGTGTTTGGGGGGGTTTAACGTCCTTTTTCACCACATACGGGTGATATCAAAGACGGGGCAACGATGAAAAAGCCAGCAAAAATATTTAGCCCCAGCCGGTGTGTGTGTGTGTGTGTGTGTGTGTGTGTGTGTGTGTGTGTGTGTGTGTGTGTGTGTGTGTGTGTGTGTCTGTGTCTGTGTGTGTGTCTGTGTGTGTGTGTGTGTGTGTGTGTGTGTGAGAGAGAGAGAGAGAGAGAGAGGGTAAAAAATGAAAAATGTAATTTTTGTTAACAATGACCAGGAAATTTAAAAAACAAAAACAAAAAACTCCCTTCGTCCTTCTTGTTGGAATCAAAATCAGCTTGTTTGCTTCTTCTTCCTGGTGCCACGGAAGCATCCACGAGAGAGAGAGAGAGTCAAGATCAGTTTCCTTTGAGCAGCTGAAAAAGCTTGGCTCCGTGGAGACGGACGTACCTCCACATGCAATCGCCCGGGCGACCTATTAAGGAGGTTTTTCTAATCGCCTTTCGTTCCTTTATCAAAGTCAAGATCGGTTTCCCTCGCGTCGCTGAATCCACTGGGTCATTACTGAGATGTCTTTCGTGAATGTAATTGGACAAACCGGCTTTTTTGTTGTTGTTGCTGTTGGTTGTTGGGGTTGGGGTTTGTTAACACCCCCCCCCCCCTCCCCTTCATCCTCCAGTTCAAGCCGAGCGATCTTGTTGCATTGTCAGCCAAAAATATGAAAGCCCAGCAGTGCTATCATCATCATCGTCGTCGTCGTCTTCATCATCATCATCATCATTCCCCAATCAACCAACCAACCAACCAATCAGTCAGCCAAATCAGTCAGTCAGGCAGTCATGTTTCATCAGTGAACTGTTTCAGGTCAGCAAATTAATGGGGTGGGTGGGTGTTTGGTGGTTTAACGTCCTTTTCCACCACACAGGGTGATATCAAAGACGGGGCAACGATGAAAACGACAGCACAAATATTTGGCCCCAGCCGGGGTCGAACTCAAGACTCGAGCATTAGAAGTCCAACGCTCTACCATTCGACCACACCCGGTTCCCCCAGCAAAATAATGAATCAAGACACCTATCCGGCATGGTGGCTAGACATTCACGAAAGTCTTCCCGACCACGCACTCGCGTTACTGTTCGTCGCCAGAACATCACTCCGTCGTCCTTCTTTTCCGTGTATTATGTAGATACAAGGATGCTACTGCACGCCCAACGACCAATTTCCGGTACCCAGCCACCTCCGCGGGGCCGTCTAGACTTACATTGATTTATACAATTACCAGCTTCACGCCCTGACATTTCATTAGCACGAGGAGTGTCCGAGGGCACCAGACCTTGCTCCGAACATCAGAAGCCGATGGCATGCAGTGAACTCCTGTGGTCGGCCGCGTGGAATAGCCTGACAGCTTCAAGCACACCCGCCGGCCGTTAATTGTGTTATTTTTTGAAGGCGTGTCGTCTTTCTGGCCAAGGGCAGGGTTTTGCAAGAACCCGGAGGAGAAATCCACTTGAGCAGTTACGAGTCCTCATTGTGTTTGCTACTGACCTTCAAAACGAACTTCTTATGATCATCCACCTACAGTAGCTTGATACCCCCTAGCACACCCCGCCGGCTGTTGATGGAATGGCGTATCGTGGTCTTGGGTGGGGGTGGGTTGGGTGTTTGAGGGGTGGGTGTTTGAGGGGCTAACGTCCTTTTCCACTACATATGGGTAATATCCAAGACGGGAGAACAAGAAAAAGACCAGCACAAATCGTACGATAATTATCTGTTTGGTGGGGTTGGGTTGGGTGTTTGAGGGGTGAACGTCCTTTTCCATCACATTATAATTATGGGGTAATATCCGAGACGGAACTTAGCCGCGAATTAGTCTTTGTTGCTTTCGCGGCGTTACGCCTTAAATAACTAACTAACTGACCGAGACGGAACAACGAGAAAAAGACCAGAACAAATCCAGGATTTCCTGCCAGAACGCAGTAATCTCTCTTAGGTGGGATTGGGTGAGTGTTTGAGGGGTTAACGTCCTTTTCCACTACATATGGGTGATATCTAAGACGGGACAACGAGAAAAGACCAGCACAAATCGAGGGTTTCCTGTCAAAAACGTTCTACCTCTCGTAGGTGGGGTTGGGTTGTGTGTTTGAGGGGTTAACGTCCTTTTCCATGACCATATGGGTGATATCCAAGACGGACCAGCGAGAAAAGACCAGCATAAATCGAGGGTTTCCTGTCAGAACGTACCATCTCCCTTCTTCAGTACCTCTGGCGGGGAAACCCTCAAAATATTTGGTCACAGCCGGGAGTCGAACTCAGGACTCGAGCATTGACAGTCCTCTCCTCTACCGCTCGGATGTCCCGGCTCCCCTCGTAGTCTTGTCCGAGGGCAGGGTTAATAATAATAATACTAATAACAACAATAATAATAATAATAACTCTGTATGGCGCCCATATGTTGCGCTCCTTAACAGAAACATTGATACTTCCATCATGAGTGTAACTGCAGCTATGTAAGTAGTTAGTAAAACCACATCAGGAGACACCCTAGTGCTCAGTTAGCAGGACTACTATGTTTGATCGTTAGTCTAGTTGTTCACTTTTGTTATTACCCATTATATTCACTTATTTGTCGACACATTTAGTTTAGTTTACGTGTGGGGGTTTCTTTGATTGTTTACTCTCGTTTGTGTGTGTGTGTGTGTGTGTGTGTGTGTGTGTGTGTGTGTGTGTGTGTGTGTGTGTGTGTGTGTGTGTGTGTGTGTGTGTTCTTGGATTTATGTGACTGTGTTTGTATGGGGGGCGGGGGTTGGGGGGAATATATTGTGATGTACTTTTGTACTTTTGTCTTTGAGCATGGATGTAATGTCTGCTGTGTCAATCTGTCAAAAAAAATAAAGACAACAATAAAAAAAAATAATAACTGTGTATTGTATAGGCGCTTTACCCAGGTTCTTGAACTGGCTCAAAGCGCCGCGAACTGAACCCAACACGCACGCTCACGTGAATCACGCATTCTCTCACACACTGGACACGAACACATTACATTCACGTGGTTCGAAGGGTCAGCTCAGCTATTTAAGTTTCGGAATTTAAAATTCCATTTATTTACAAATTTTGTGGGCTGAAACATTCCTAAGCAGGGTTCTGGAAAACAACAGCAAGTTGGAGGAGTCTAGCTAGCTCAGTTTTGAGTCCTTGAGCAATGTTTTTGATAATGGCCTTCGAGCGAACATTTACACGTTCTGGGTCCGAGGGTTTCCCAAGGCGCCGGACCGTCGTTCCAGACATCCAGAAGCCGATGGCATACAGTGAACTCCGGTGATCGACCACGTACAATTGCCTGAGAGCCTCCAGCACACCTGCCGGTTGTTCTTTGGGTGACGTATCTTTGTCTTGGCCAAGGGTGAAGTTCTGTTACGCTCAGTTATGAGTCCTCATTACTTTTGGACCTCGAGCTGTAAACCCCCACCCCCTTCCTGCTTCAGGCCCTGTTTTGTTTTCTTTCCTTCGTGTTATTCAGGCCATCATTCTGGAGGACCTGATGTCATTACTGACGTCCTGGGTACAACCACAGCCTACAGCCCACCCGCCAGCTTTCAGTCTGATGACGTGTCAGAGACTATGACCGAGAGCAGCTTTTGCAAAAACTGAAAAGTTCAACTCAGTTCTGAGTTCTGAGTCATCTGTTTTTGTTATTAGCCTTCCAGCCATCCACCCCCTCTTGCCCCCCCCCCCCCCTCTCTCTCTCTCTCTCTCTCCATTTTCTCCCTATATTCCTGTAGCTTACAGATTGTTCTTTCTTTGCTCATATTCTCGTTCTTTAGCAACGGCAAATTCGAACAAGGTATTTCTGCCAAAACTTTTACCGTTGGAATATCAAGATTATTGTCGTTGTCATTGTCATTGCCATTGTCTGTGTGTGTGCGTGTGGCGGGGGAGGGGGGAAGAGTTTGGTACATGTCAGAAGAAAAAAAAACCACACGTCTCACTACTACATCAAAATTGCTTGTGGCGGAACGACAGCAGTGTAATTTCACACGAAAAAATCTGTCTCAGTGGGAAAATCCACCCAGGGATGTCTGACATGTATACAAACACTCTCTCTTTCTCTCTCTCTCTGCATTTGCGCGAGCGTGCATGCGTGCGTGCGTGCGTGATTCAGTCTATTTCTGAAGAAAACCTTCTATTCATGTTCAATTGAGACGTGCTCATTTTTCTTCCAGTGTCAGAAGAGCCTAGCCGGGATAACCGAACAAGAAGAGCGTTGGAATTTCCATCGGGTCTGAGTTCCAGTTAAATACGGAGCTTTCAAAAGGAACAACAACCAAAATGCAGTTGAACTAAATACGGTAGGGCACAACTTTTGTTTGCACAGTTGTGTATTAATTAAGCCCTTCCAAATCCGCAGATCTCGATACAAATAGACGTTATTTTTACCTCATATTAATTATTAATATAAAAAAAATCCTATCATTTTAGATAGTTTTCCAATTTCATTATTTATTCAGGGACATTTAAAGATATTACGGAACAAAAATTCCACACATGCTATTTACATTTCATAACCGTAATCATTAAGCAGTTGCATAAGGGTGTTTTTGCCAAGAACCTATGATCATCTTGACACAGAAATCTTATGTAAATCAAATTCAACAGATGATACCGTCGTCCGTTGTTATCAATGTCCACAATCTGTGATAGTGTGGGCAGGGATTTCTCCTGATTCGGTTTGGTTCCGTTGTGCCAGTAAACATATTGGTACGCTCTAGTGGTTCTAATTTGAGGAATAATTAGGAGTTTTAACTGTATACTGCTGCTGTCCTGTGCCATTTTTATCAAAACGAAATCTACAGTATCACAAAAACAGCCGTTACTTAATAAACAAAAAAAACAAGAAATCCGTGGCTTGTCGGTCATTACCTTATTTAGTAAAATTTGGAATGCCTGTGTGTTGTCAATGACCGCCTTATATGGCATTGTAGGCGGGGATTTATCGTAATTCGGTGCTGGGTTTGGTTCTGGAATGCCAGTAAACATTTTGGTCAGCTCTAGATGTTCTAATTTGAAGAATAATTAGGAGTTTTATCTGCACACTGCTGCTGTCCTAACTGTATCATTTCTATCAATTCTACAGTATCACGAAAACAGCCCTTACTTTACAAACAGATAGCAGGAAATCCGTTTCTTGTCGGTCATTACCTCATTTAGTAACATATGGCATGCCTATTTGTGTGTTGTCAATGGCCGCCTTATATGGCATTGTAGGCGGGGATTTATCCTAATTCGGTGCTGGGTTTGGTTCTGGGGTGCCAGTAAACATATTGGAACACTCTAGATGTTCTAATTTGAAGAATAATTAAGAATTTTAACTGTACTCTGCTGCTGTTCTAACTGTATCATTTCTATCAGTTCACGAAAACAGCCCTTGCTTTACAAACAGATAAGCAGGAAATCCGTTTCTTGTCGGTCATTGGGGAGCCGGGGTGGCCGAATGGTAGAGCGTTGGACTTCTAATGCTCGGGTCGTGAGTTCGATCCTGGCTGGGGCCAAATATTTGTGCTGGCTTTTTCATCGTTGCCCCGTCTTTGATATCACCCGTATGTGGGGGAAAAGGACGTTAAACCCCCAAACACCCACCCACCCTCTTGTCGGTCATTACCTTGTTTAGTAACATTTGGAATGCCTATTTGTGTGTTGTCAATGACCGCCCTTGGTGGCTTTGAAGGCGGGGATTTATCCTAATTCGGTGCTGGGTTTGGTTCTGGGGTGCCAGTAAACATATTGGAACACTCTAGATGTTCTAATTTGAAGAATAATTTAGAATTTTAACTGTACTCTGCTGCTGTTCTAACTGTATCATTTCTATCAGTTCACGAAAACAGCCCTTACTTTACAAATAGATAAGCAGGAAATCCGTTTCTTGTCGGTCATTGGGGAGCCGGGGTGGCCGAATGGTAGAGCGTTGGACTTCTAATGCTCGGGTCGTGAGTTCGATCCTGGCTGGGGCCAAATATTTGTGCTGGCTTTTTCATCGTTGCCCCGTCTTTGATATCACCCGTATGTGGGGGAAAAGGACGTTAAACCCCCAAACACCCACCCACCCTCTTGTCGGTCATTACCTTGTTTAGTAACATTTGGAATGCCTATTTGTGTGTTGTCAATGACCGCCCTTGGTGGCTTTGTAGGCGGGGATTTATCGTAATTCGGTGCTGGGTTTGGTTCTGGGATGCCAGTACACATTTTGGTCAGCTCTAGATGTTCTAATTAATTTTGAAGAATAATTAGGAGTTTTAACTGTATACTTCCTCTGTCCTGTGCCATTTTTATCAAAACCAATTCTACAGTATCACAAAAACAGCCGTAACTTAATAAACAGAAAAACAAGAAATCCGTGGCTTGTCGGTCATTACCTTATTTAGTAAACTTTACAATGCCTATTAATTTGTGTGTTGTCAGTGACCGCCCTTTGTGGCTTTGTAGGCGGAGATTTATCGTAATTCGGTGCTGGGTTTGGTTCTGAAGTTGAAGAATAATTAGGAGTTTTAACTGTATTCTGCTGCTGTCCTAACTGTATCATTTCTATCAATTCTACAGTATCACGAAAACAGCCCTTACTTTATAAACAGATAAGCAGGAAATCCGTTTCTTGTCGGTCATTACCTTGTTTCGTAACATTCGGAATGCCTATTTGTGTGTTGTCAATGACCGCCTTATATGGCATTGTAGGCGGCGATTTATCGTAATTCGGTGCTGGGTTTGGTTCTGGGATGCCAGTAAACATATTGGAACGCTCTAGATGTTCTAAGTTGAAGGATAATCACGAGTTTTAACTGTACTCTGCTGTTGTTTTTGCTTGCGCGGCAATAAGCCCTAAATAACTAACTAATGACATTGTCCTAACTGTATCGTTTCTATCAAGTCTACACAGGGTTCGCGCTAGGATTTTTCAAAACCAGTCCCCTCGCCTCCTACCCCGACCGTTTTTCAGCAACTCTGAGCAAAACCAGTCCCTGTGAAAAAATTCCGGTAGCACTGCAAATAATGATGTAAATATTTGCAAGCACAATTCAGAGAGATAAAGGCAAGTGCCGCTAGTCAAGCCCGAGCCACAAAATTTGTATGAACGATCAAAGCCTGTTCAATTTTTATTTTTTCTCCCATAAATCTGTAACCAGTCCCAGCAAAATAAAACCAGTCCCTGGGACTGACAGCTAAAAAATTTCCAGTATTTCCTCTTTATGACCAGTAATTTACTGGTAATTGCCAGTTAACCCGAACCCTGTCTACAGTATCACGAAAGCAGCTCTAACGTAATAAACAGATGGACAAGAAATCCGTTTCTTGTCGGTCATTACCTTATTTAGTAAGAGTCAGAATGCGTAGCTGTGTGTTGTCAATGACCGCCTCATGTGGCATTGAAGGCGGGCATTTCTCCTAAATCGATGCTGGGTTTGGGTCCGGGATGGCCAGTTAAGGGACTGGAACCGTCTAGATGTTCTAATCTGAAGAATAAGTAGGAGATTTAACTGTACTCAGCTGCTGTCTGCTGTATAGCTCTTTCTACGCACGAAAACAACAGAAAAACAAGAAATCCGTTCCTTCTACGGCTTTTCCTTATTTAGTCAGAAGCCTGGCTGTGTGTTGTCAATGGCCGCTCTATGTGGCAATGCGGGTAGGGATTTATCTTCAGTCGGTGCTGTCTTCCGTCCCCCAAGTGGAAGCAACAACAACACCAACAAACGGATTGGAAACCTCTTGATATTTTTGTCTGAAGACTTATTTTGAGTTTTAACTGCACATAGCTGATGTCTGAATTTGTCTACTGTCTAACTTCGTCCGCTGTTTAGCATTTCCCGGCAACAAAGCCATCTCTACACAGTTTCACGAATGCAGCCTTTACGTAAATAAGCGACAAACAAAAGATCCGTTTCTCGTACGGGATTTTCCTTATTTGGTAAGATTTGGAATTCCCATCCGTGTGTTATCAATGACCAGTTGTGTAACATTTTTACGGTGTTGCGGGGATTTATCCTAGTTAGGTGCTCGCTTTCTTTCCTTTTTTTCTAAGCGGGTTAGACTCGCCATAATCTAGTTTGAAGAATAACCATAAATGTTTGCTTTTACGTAACTGTGCTCAGCTGCTGTCCTAACCGTATTATTTCCACCCAAACCATTTCTATGGTTTCACAAAAACAGCCCTTCCGTGATATTTAACAGACAAACAAGATATTTTTTTTTTGTCGGGTATTACCTTATTTATTTGACAATTTGAAGAATAATTAGGAGTTTTAACTGCTGCTGTTGTCTGATTCTGATTGCTGTGTAGCATTTCCATCTCATTTCTACACAATTTCACGAAAACAACAGAAACACAATAGGATTAATCTTGTACAGTATTTTCCTTACCAGGTAATGTTCGGTGGGATTTGAAATGCTTAGCTGTGTGTTGTCAATGACAATTTGAAGAATAATTAGCAGTTTTAACTGAGCTCAGCTGCTGTCTGATTTTGTCTGCTGTATAGCGTTGCCATCAAAGCCATTTCTATATACAGTTTCACGAAAACAACAACAAGAACAAAACACAATAAGATTAATCTTGTACAGTATTTTCCTTGCCAGGTAATATACAGAAAACACACACACACACACACACACACACACACACACACACACACACACACACACACACACACACACACACACACACACACACACACACACACACACACACACACGAATTGGAACTCTCTTGATAATCTTGTTTGAAAATTATTTGGAGTTCTATCTGTACTCAGTTGATGTCTGATTGTGTCTGCTGTCTAGGATTTTCATCAAAGGCATTTCTACACGGTTTCATAAGGAGAAGCGTTACGTAGTTTACAGACAAACAAGAAATCCATTTCTTGCATGGCATTTCATTGGGTTGTAAGGTTCGGAAGGCCTAGATGTGCGTTATCAATGACCAACTGTATATGAAATTGTAGCGATGTGAGCGGGCGGTTTATCCCAATTCTGTGCTGGATTTGGCTCCGGGAAGAAGTAAACAGATTGAAATCCCTTTGATATTCTAATCTGAAGACTAATTTGCAAGTTTTGTTTATACTCAGCTGCTGCCTGAACTGTAGCATTTCCGACAAAGACATTTTTAACTAATGAGAGACATCGTTGGGAGAAAATGCAGCCAGGCTTGGAAATCCGAAAATTAATTCTGGTGTTTGCTGTCTGCTTTTGTCTGCTGTCTGATCCCCGTACACCCAGTCAACCTTCTTGTATAAGTGAAAGACAAATAAAACCCCGTTTCCTGTTTGTGGATTCTTTATCTAGTGATTTTTTCAATGCTAGGCTGGTTTAACCTGACTTAGAAAGGTATTTGCGTGAGCTTAAAGGGGAAAAAGACTAACTCCAGCAACATTGACAGCAAAACAGACAAAATAGCATGAAATCTGGAGAAACAATTTATGGGATGGGGCTATTCCTCCTTGCCTAATGCTAGGCTGGTTTTAACCTGACTCCGAAGGGTATTTGGATGAGCTTAAAGTTAAACTTGCCTGGTCCTATTTCATGTTAAACTTTCCCGAAAACAACAAAGCACATCACAAACAACAAATCTGTTTCTTGTGTCGTGTTTCCTTATCCAGTAAAATTTGAAATGTCTATAGGTCGGTTTTAACTTGACTTTTCATCGTGTTTATATCAACCTATACTACTGACTTGCCAGTTATTCGTAACCTGGCTGGAGCCAAATATTTGTGCTGGCTTTTCACCGTTGCCCCGTCTTTGATATTACCCGTATGTGGTGAAAAAGGACGTTAAACCCCCAAACACCCACCCACCCTTGCCAGTTAATCCTACTGGATGCTACACAGCTTCACGAAGACCAGGGACTTACATATGTAAGTCCCTGCGAAGACGAACTTTATGTGAGTAAGAGACAAACAATAAACCCGTTTCCACTGTGGTATTTCCTTATTTAGGAAGGTTTGGAATGCATAACTGGTTTGTTGTTGTTGTTGTTGTTGTTGTTGTTTTGGTTGTTTTGTTTGTTTGTTTGTTTGTTTGTTTGTTTGTTTGTTTTTACGTATTTAGATCAGCTTCAACTCGCCCACTCCTGCTTAATGTTACCAGTTTGCTTCAAACAAACTTTATGTAAGTAACAAGCAAACACGATATTTCCTCGTTAGTAAGGTTTGGAATGCGTAGGCTGGATTTCACATAACAGAGAGAGAGAGAGAGAGAGAGAGAGCAGGAACAAAGGCGTCGCTGAAGCCGAAAACATGCGCTCAATCAGGTCAATTTCAAGTTAGGGGAAGTAAGTAAATGTAGGAGATGTGTGCTTTGTATGCCATTGGACAAGTCTGTCTTGCCGTACATTGGCAACAAGCCACAGTGGAGGGGGGGGGGGAAGAGGGGGAGGGGGTATCTACAATCCAACCGCTGAAACACCAAACAGATATAAGGGTATCTCACCATTCACTGGGCCCTCATTCCCCTCAACAACCTAGTCCATATGAATTGGTGATTTTAGCCGCTCACGACCATATATATATAAGCTTCAATTTGTCAGTTTTAGGTTCACCCCGAAGGACACATGAATATACGAGTGTATACGGATATTCGGGAGCGGATAGAATTTCCCTAACTCCGGTATGAGACTGTATCAGATATCAGTTACAATAAGTTAGCTTCAATAAACAATTGACAATACCCACCCATACCCCCTCCCTTCTCTGCATACCATGACACACGGGATCGGCAGGAGGTATTGGAGGAATTCCAGTTGATGTTTTGAAGACGGACATTCCAGTGAGAAACTGTGACGTGTTTAGATGAATCTTGCAAGACTGACGTGAAACTATGACGTGTTTAGATGAATCTTGCAAGACTGACGTGACAGTTTGTACTCGTAAGCATTTGAAGTGAGCAAATTTTTTGACAGGGCTATTTCGAAATCGGCGAAATTCATATGAACCATCTTAGACGTGCGCGCGCAATGCATTCTACTGCCCGGACGTTCGCAAAGTCTGGCACCAAAAACGGGAAATGTCGCCAGAACAGGTTTGAGGATTTATTTAGGAAAGGTTTTGAGTACCCATCCATACCCCCTCCCTTCTCTGCATAGCATGACTCACGGGATCGACAGGAGGAACTGGAGGAACTTTTTGAGGACGGACACTCCAGTGAGAAACTATGACGTGTTTAGATGAATTTTGCAAGACTGACGTGACAGTTTGTACTCGTAAGCATTTAAAAGTGAGCAAATTTTTTGACAGGGCTATTTCGAAATCGTCGAAATTCATATGAACCATCTTAGACGTGCGCGCGCAATGCATTCTGCTGCCCGGACGTTCGCAAAGTCTGGCACCAAAAGTGGGAAATGCCGCCAGAACAGGTTTGGAGATTTCTTCATTCTCATTCTCATTTTTTTTTTAAAATTATTTCATAAGAATTTTACTTTGTGAAAGTTTCTATTTTCGCGTTTTGTGGAGTGACACGAACCTACATAGGTGGGACCAGATTCGTGTGTGTGTGTGTGTGTGTGTGTGTGTGTGTGTGTGTGCGCGCGCGCGCGCGCGTGCGTGCGTGCGTGCGTGCGTGCGTGCGTGCGTGCAGGGACAGTGTGGTTAAATTGGTCGACAGAAGTACAAGTTTTTGAGGTATTTTCTTTGATTCCCCCCTTTTCCCTCAGCCGATTTCAGTCATGCATATTTGAAAAGAAAAGTGACACGTAGGAGAACATCAAGAATCTTAGCCGGTTGACTTCTGTCATTCCGGGCCCTTGGCGTTTACAAAACGTGAAACTGGGTTTGACTCAAACTGGGGAAAAAAAAAGACATGCACTCTTTGCCTCTATCGATTTCCTCTCGACTTGACCGGCTTCACGGAGGTAATGACGGTTTCTTTTCCAAACGCCAGAGCTCCCCTGGGGCCACCAGGTCAGCGTCTGCTTCGCCTTATGCCCTGTCATTAACTCATTATGCTCCGTCTGGCAATGCCATTTACACGCACCGTCTCCATATATGAACCATAATTATAGGTAAGGGCTGCACTCAGTCTTGGCCTTTTCGTTGTTGTTGTTGTTGTTGTTGTTGTTGTTGTTGTTGTTTGTGGTTGTTGTTGTTTTATGTGGTTTTGTTGTTGTTGTTGTTATTCTCTTTTACTTTATTTTCCCTTTTAGGAAAATTCGGGCTGCTTCCCCCGAGAGAAACGTGACACCGCGGTGCAGCGCCACCCAACATACCTATCCTAATTTTGAATTTTACTATAGGATGAAAGCCGGATAGCCCGGAGAGAAACCCCCCGATGAGCAGCCCGGTAGGCAGGAAAATCCGGTATTAGGCCACCACTCACCCACTTTTCCAGTTTAGTTTGGGTGAAAAGCGACAAGGCTTTGATTCCAAAACGCTCGCACGCACGCACGCGCACACACACACACACACACACACACACACACACACACACACACACACACACACACACACACACACACACACATCTTTTACGACGGATTCCGTATAGTGTTTAAACACGTCATGCAGAAATTGCGTAACTGACATAGCGCAGCTTTTGGAATTGTCCCGTTCAAAGTGGATCTCACCAAACCGATATGAGCTGTGTATCCATGTGTGTCGCGGGCGCAGAACTGAACTGAGAGATCTACAATTAACCCATGCGCCTCCTGGAAATCATCTACAGTTCTGTGGCCGGCCAAAGGCCATAGTGATTACCAAAGAATACAGAGCTGCCGGAAGTCGTCAGAGAGGATAACCAGGCTCGCGCCCTTACTGTCGGAACCTGTGGGAGGTTATTATCCCCGCCCCGAATACAGGTTGTTCAGCTCGCTAGATAAGGTCAACGAAAACCTTTGTGTGATTCCTATTGCGTAAAATGCTGCAGGCAACACACCTCGAAATGCATCGAAATTCACGAAACCGACAAAACCAAAATCGACCAGCTAAATAATCACGCGTTGGGGGGGGGGGGGGGGGGGGGATTTAAAGAGTGTTCTGAAATTAAGCAAATGTCACTGAGTTAAAACGCAACTGATGTTCCTATTACATAAAATCTGCGGACAATACCCTAGATGCGCATCCAAATTCACACAGCAAAACACAAATAACCATGCGTAGGGAAATTTTAATATAGATTGACGCGTCAGTTAAAACCCTGTATAAATCTAAATATTCATATTACATCAAATGCTGAGGGCAACATCCTAGAAATGCATTGAAATCCACAACAAAACCCAGACTCCATCAGCCAAATAATCATGTGTAGGGGATTTTTTTTTTAAATTTGAAAAATGTTAAGAAAAAAGGTTATATCATTCCTATTACAAAATTTGCTGCATGCAACACAACAGAAATGCATCAAAATTCACAATACAAAACAAAAATAGGTCAGCGAAATATTCATGAGTAGGGGATTTTAAACAGAAATTTCAAGAATATCAAGAAGAAAACGTTATAGCAATCCTTTACTTGAAATGCTGCGGACAACGCCACATAACAGAAATACATCAAAATTTACAGCAAGAAAAAAAACATCCCAGATAGATAAGTTAAAGAACGCAGTGTGCGAGGGCAGGTTCGGTTTGTTTGGTTGGTTGGTGTTTTGGTTGTTTTTGTTGTTGTTGTTTTGGGGGTTGTTGTTGTTGTTGTTTTAGGTTTGTTTGCTTTTTTTTGTTGTTTTTTTGGTTTCTTTGTTTGTTGTTGCTTTGGGGGGTGTTTGTTTGTTGTTGTTGTTTGGGGGGGTTGTTTTGTTTTTTTTGTTTTTGGTTGTCGTTTTTATTGTTGTTGTTGTTCTTGTTGTTTTCGGAGGGGGGATATAATTTTGTTTTGGTTGTTGTTTGTTTGTTTTGTTGTTGTTGTGGTTGTTGTTGTCGGGGGGGGGGTATAATTTTGTTTTGGTGGTTGTTTGCTTTTTGTTGTTGTTGTTGTTGTTGTTGTTTGTTTGTTTGTTGTTTTTTGTTTGATTTGTTGTGTGTGTGTGTGTGTGTGTGTGTGTGTGTGTGTGTGTGTGTGTGTGTGTGTGTGTGTGTGTGTGTGTGTGTGTGTGTGTGTGTGTTGTGTGCGTGCGTTCGTTTTTCTTTGGGAGGGGAGGGGGGCAGGGGTTATCGGGTTCAGTTCACCCCCATTCCATGTGCACGGGGATGAGGCTTATGGAGGGTCCTGTTCAGAGCCGGCCAGGTCACAAATAATGGCCACCAGCATCAAAGTGTCGACAGGAATCGCCATTTTCTTTACCGGCCATTTCAAAGTGACGTCCTTCTTGTGAATAAAAGGCGTCTATACGTTTACGTAGTCTCAAGGTCTTGTCTGGGACTGAAAGCCTGGGAGAGCGGCTGTCTGGAAACATTGGAGAGACATCCTGTGCTCGTGTACAGTGAGTGGCTGCTCTCACAAGGGACATCCTTTTTCCGGCTGTTCGCAAAGGCATTACGCGGGTCTTAGATTACACAGGGGGATCGGACGTCTCTTAAAAAGTGTGCTTCCTGCCCTTTGTTGAACGCTTCTTGTCAGAGTTCTACGTGTTCTAGAAAACTCTCTCTCTCTCTCTCCCTCTCTCTCTCTCGGGGAGCCGGGGTGGTCGAATGGTAGAGCGTTGGACTTCTAATCCTCGGGTCGTGAGTTCGTATCCCGGCTGGGGCCAAATATTTGTGCTGGTTTTTTCATCGTTGCTCCGTTTTTGATATCACCCTATGTGGTGGAAAAGGACGTTAAACCCCTAAACACCCACCCTCTCTCTCTCTCTCTCTCTCTCTCTCTCTCTTATTATATGATTAATTTTTTTTTTTGTATTTGCAAAGGTCGCACGTGTGTGTGAATGCGTTTGTTCAAACACTGGTTACTGTACCCAATATGTCTCAAATTATCAATTACTTGGCATTACGATGCATAACCATTAATTTTAATAATAATAATTAATTATAATAAATCACATTAATTAGTTAGTCCGGGTGGCCCACCCGAATGGTAGAGCGTTGGACTCTCAATGCTCGGGTTGTGAGTTCGAATCCCGCCTGGGGCCAAAATTAATATTTGTGCTGGCCTTGTTTTTCTCGTTGCCCCGTCTTTGATATCACCCTTACGTGGTGGAAAAGGACGTTAAACTTCCAAACACTCAACACCCTAGGTGGCCCTCTCGCCCTGTGCTCGAGGATGTGGAGGCCACGAACACGGAGACTACACTGTCATGTGTATGTGTGTGTGTGTGTGTGTGTGTGTGTGTGTGTGTGTCTCTCTCTCTCTCTCTCTCTCTCTCTCTCTCTCTCTGTGCATGTGCGCGTGCGTGTGCCCGTCCGCGCACGCTGTTTCGACGGTTACATACATGCCAGACATTGACTCGGTGACCGGCGTAACCCCGCAGTAATGACAGGTCAGCAAATATCAAGTTACTGCAGACATCATTATGATGTTCTGATTGACAGCCTCCCCCCCCCCCCCCCTTTCAGGCCACAGTAACTGGCCTACCGTTCAACGTCTTTCTACGGGCTTAGAACTTCTGTGCTGTGTCAAATCACGCTCTGCTCGGCAGACAAGGCATTCAGCAGATACACGGGGGCAAGTAAGATTGCGGAGGGTGGGTGAGTGTTTGGGGGTTTAACATCCTTTTCCACCACATAGGTAAGATTGCGGATCTGTTTCCTATCGGTTGTTGTTGTTATTGTTGTTGTTTTCTTTTTAAATCTCAACTGTACCTTCTTCAACCTTAACATATGAAACGGTAGTCACTACTTGCGAAACTTTTTTTTTTTTTTAATTCAGAAGTTTTTCAGTGACAATCCCTCCAACGTAAAGCAGCGTGTGTTGAACTATGAGCATGCACAAGTGTTTGTATTGTAACAATGTGATCGTGAAAACCACTTTCTGGTTGATAAATGGTCCATGTCTCTCACACAGACCAACTGAAATCCATGAAGTGTTTCAGGCACTACTCACATAATATGTTATGAGAATATTATGAGGATTGAAAAACTGTTTACACCACTCACTAGTGCACATTTTCAATGAGTTAAGTGCTAGCGCTTTACGTCGGAAAATAGAGAGCAGTTTGATGATTTCGACCGACTGACTGACTGAATGGACTGACTGACTTTATTTTTCAAGGATGACGTAATATTCGCACAGGTCTCTCTTGTAACTATCTGTCCTTGCTACACTAATAAACATACAAAAATGCACAAAAAATGCATCATCGTCACCATTATCAGCACACACACACACACACACACACACACACACACACACACACACACACACACACACACACCACACACACACACACACACCACACACACACACACACACCACACACACACACACACACACACACACACACACACACCACACACACACACACACACACACACACACACACACACACACCACACACACACACACACACACACACACACACACACACACACACCACACACACACACACACACACACACACACACACACACCACACACACACACACACACACACACACACACACACACACACACACACACACACACACACACACACACACACATGAAATCAACAAACTCGTGTGGTGTATTTTCTGTAACCGGGGACACCTCATTGGGAAAACTCTATTAAATAGACATATATATGTACATGTTATCACAAATCTAAATCAAGGTGTTTTTATAAAAGGTGTATAAAAAAATCACACAATTATAATTTAAACAAGATCGTAGCGATTGCAGAAGCTCACAACTAAGACTGAGCCCAAATGTCCAGGGCCCGTATGTAGAACTCGAGGTTAATTTAACCCACGGCTGCGGGCCTAATCCAGACTAAGACAAAAGAAATCCCAAAACAAAGTTAAATAAATAAAAAAACGCGAAGAAAGAAAGACAAAAATCTTTCTATAACGGCTTAGGCACCATGGTGGAATGGACCCGCTTCCTGATTTAAAACAAAAAACAACAGAAAATTTATCCCTAGAGCTAGTTAGTTCGAGGTTAGACTCTAACCCGGGGCTACATTCCCTAACCCTGACTTTTACATGCGGGCCCTGGGGTTATTGCAAAAAAAAAAAAAAAAATGGCTCTTTCATGACAACACAAACAAATCAGTCTCAGTACACACACTCTGATAATCTCACCGATCAAGTTTGTCAGTATTGCACACAGTATAGCACAGGGTGGGTCGGTGTTTGGGGGTTTCAACGTCTTTTTCCCCCCTACGTACGGGTGATATCAAAGACGGGGCAAAGAGGAAAAAGCTAACGTAAATATATGGGTCCCAGCCGGGATTCGAACACACGACCCGAGCATTGAAAGTCCAACACTCTACCATTCCGCTATCCCTCAGTCCCCTCTACCCCTACCCTAACCCCAGTCACGTGGCTAAGAGGTCGAGGTCGTATCATTGGCTTGGTTCCCGAGTTACCCCTACCCCCGCCACCATCCCCCGCCCACCCCCAGTACAGTACAGTGACAAAGGGGGGAAGGGGGGTGTTTGTGAGTTTAACGTCGTTTACCACCAGGCATGGCCGATAGCAAAGACGGGGCAACGAGAAAAAGGCCAGCACAACTATTCAAGTTGGCCCCAGCGGGGATACGAACTCACGACCCCGAGCATTGAGAGTCCAACGCTCTACCATTCGGCTATCCCCCCCCCCCCCCCCCCCGCCAGAAACAAGGCAACATCAAGGCTAGTACTGTGTTTATTAGTTCATTAGTCTACTAACATCAGAAACACTTCCCGCCGTCTGGGCTAGCCTCCGCATGGGGGGGGGGGGGACTTGAACAGAGAGCAAAAGAGCGCAGGTGCAGGCTGGCTGTCAACTGCCAATCGTGCCAATCGCTTCTCACGTTTCTAGACCTTCTTCCTGGTTCTTGACCCACCGTTCACCTCCCGTGACGTCAGTCACATCAAAGACAAAACGTCAGTCACACACAGGTGCTCAATGGAAAAAAGGAATTTGACTAAGTGGAGCTGCCCGCCGTCAGAAAGGAAAGGGATGAACTGGCGGACTGAAAGAGGGGTGTGTGTGTGTGTGTGGGCCGGGGCAGACTGTGATAAAATGAAGCGGGTGTGGAGGATGAAGTCTGAAGTGATTTTTGTGTGATAATCTTAAAATAGTTATTTTAGATTATACCTACCTTATACCAAGACTGTTTTTAATTCATAGAAATCTCTAATTTAATTGTAGTGTTTATTATGTTTATTATCTTATGTGTATTTTTTAATTTGATGTGTATCATTGTCTTTGTTTGTCCACTTCATCCAAATTTCCCTGTGGGATATTAAAGATGTATTGATTGATTGATTGATTGATTAATTGAACAAGGAGGGTGGGTGGGTGTTTAACGTCCTTTTCCATCACGTGTGGGTGATATCAAACACGGGGCAACGAGAAAAAGCGTACATAAATATTTGGCCCCAGCCGGGATTCGAACTGACGACCCGAGCATTGAAAGTCCAACGCTCGGCTGTCCCGGCTCCCCCGGGAACCAGGAAGAAGCCAAAGAAACACAATATAAAAAGAAATCTACCGTCATCTGCAGCGTGGGGTTTGTGGATTTGATACTCACGAATCGCTTTTTTTCCTTATGCTACATAGCGGTAGAACTGCTGTTGCTCCTCTCCCCTCCTCCCCCCTCCCCTCTCCGCCGGCAGTGTCTAAGGAGCCGCACTTTTTGTTTGAATGCGTGGTTTGTACTTGTTCTATATACAACGTCCGTCCAATAAGAAACAGATTAACTCTCTCAATGCTAAGGTACCTTTCTGGGATCCTCACGTTCACAACGCAGTTTGCAGGATCGCCAACTTTCTATTTTTATTCTCAGTCATGACACCATATAAAGTGAGGAACTAAATAAAGCGCTAGCAAAACGGATTTATACAAGTCAAAGGGAAGCAAAAATCTGTTAGTATGCCACTGGGGGGAAAAACTCTGAGCACAGAGAGAGTTAACTTCCAGACATTACTATTCTCGACATAATTTATATAAACGCCTGTACACAAAGCGAGATGGTGGAACCGTATAGGAGTGTCGGCACGTGAATTTGACTCGATTGGGTCGGGAAAATCCCCAACAAAATTCCTGCCAAACCGGGGGCAGCGGAGGTTGTTATCGTACTTCTAGCTCTGTGCCCGATACGCCTGCTAAATGATACTCTCTTACAGATGTAATAGTGCAAGACGCATGCACCGTCACTGTCTCGAAGGTGGTGTCCGAGTTGTTCACCTGTCAGTGACATGCGATCGAAGAGCGAATGCCGTGTAGTGCGTGTAACTGACAGATTAGCAGAAATATGAGCTACGTGTACTACCGGGTTGGGCCGGTACAAAATGGCCGGGTTTTCTGCCCGCCGTAAAGCCGCTAGCAGTAGCACCGCGTTTTATCATTTACAAATGTGGGTAGCACCGGGTAGCACTGGAAAAACACCTTGGATTTTGGCCTGTCCGTTTGAAAGGGGCCGTTTACACCGGGGGGGGGGGGGGGGGTAACTCAAAACGGACGACCTTTTTCCGTTGCTATGCCGCTTCAAAGGTTTTGACGAGTGCTCTCATTTAAAGGAGTCTTTTCATAGATATTTGGCCTTATATTATGCAAACCAGCCCTACCTCAGAAATATTTATTTTAACCGAAATCTGTCAGAGCTACAGAGCTGTGCTACGAATACAGTAAGTAAAATTGGATGAACTTCCAAAGTCTAGAAAATGAAGGCATTTGAACAATTTTTTTCGTAAAAATACGTAACATGACCGATTTCTTTAAATGGGCGATAACTTTTAAAACTTCGGCAAGTGAAATATCGCGAAACTTACCTGTGGAGCATATGACTGCCCATTTCATCTCAAAGTAAAAATCTCTCCAAAAATCTGGTGGTTTAGGAGACAGCCATCATTACATCCGTCCATCTCACACACATCCACACTCACGCACATCCACACACACACACACACACACACAGAGTCACACACACACACGTCTCACAACTCACTCCAGAAAGAACGCAGCAGCATAGTGTCATTACGTCATCGTGTGCGTGAAAGTATAAAACCAGAGCGTGAAATCGCGGTGAGTTTATTGTGCTTTTGGCCACATTTCTACAGCCTCCAGCAGGTGTTGTGTGCTGCACGAGAAGACTAGCTAGCCACCGGGTGCGACCTTTTATCATCAGTGTCAAACCCAGGCTGACCTTGGTTTTTATAGCGGTTTCAGGGACGCTGAAAACTCTGTAACCGTGACACGTGACAGAGTTGACTGTGCAAAAGATATTTTTAAAAAAAATGTTTGTGGCTTCTTGTTAAGATTGCAGACCTTTCAGAATCACGAAGCCGAACGCATTGAGACGCCTTTTGCAAACAGTGGCCTTTAGCCTCCAGGGATTGCTAGATATCAGGACCGGGGCTAATGATGAAAACCCAGCAATTTTGAAGCAACCATCATAGCTTTTTTTCCAGTTTATTTCTCTGATGGACTCCATTCAGGAGGGAGTCGAAGAATGGTCCACCCCATGCAATGACACAGGAACCATTAAGATAATAGATCATACTCCGCTGTTTCTGCACCATTTTCTCTCTCATTATTCTTTTCCCCGTGTTTCCCATGAGCGGCGCTGACAGAGTGTGGTGCCTGCTAAGAAAGAAGGAAACCACGTCTAAGAAACCCCTCTCTCTCTCTCTCTCACTCATGTGTGTGTGTGTGTGTGTGTGTGTGTGTGCACGCGCTCGTGCGCGTGCGTGCTCGACCTCGACCCGTTTCTTGGACGTCAACAAATCTGGTAGCCTCACAGCATGTCCCTGTGCGCCATCCAAATTATCAGTTCCGCCAGCAGCGCAGAGTGCATCCCCGAGAAAAGCCTTTTAGGGTGATTCTTTACGCATCAGCGGTTGTAATGGGAGTTAGACCTCAGTTTTTGGTTCTTTTCCAACCCAGAAGATTTGTTTATGGCGTGAAGTGTTCTGTTTTAATCCAGGTCAAGGCAGTAGGATACCAGAGGAAATTTCAATCAGTTTCACTCTATTGTGACTGGAGCTGCGTCTGTGGTGGCCTGGTCCTGCCGCCATGAACTGCAGCCGGTAAACTGATGACATGTAAATAAACCTCTCTGTGAGCTTCATTGAAAACGCACACACTTGACATTTTCTCCATTTAATGATAAATGGAATGAAAATGGAATGAGGAAAAGTTCAAGCGAGCAATGCATGGCTGAACATGTGATCGAAGGTTTTCGTCACGAAGGAGTTAAACATGTCTTTCCCGAGATTACTAGACGACTTCTGTTCTGGAACAGTGTAGCTTCTGAAAGCGTCTGTACGCTCGAAATAGTCTATTAATTTTAATGATTAGTAGAGCTCTGAGTGCAGGGCACTGCTGTCCAATGGCTGTGTGGACGAGATTCAGCTGCGCGGCTCGAAGCTAACCTATTCATTCGGGCCTATCGTCGGGGGTTCTCTCCGGGTACTCCGGCTTCCTCCCCCTCTGCTCTGCTTTGGAAATGCTCGGTTGAGCAAACCGAAAGGCAAACGTTTTCACCGTACGCATTTCGCAGATCAGTTTCGTCTATCGATTGTTGTACATTCATGTCACTAGGCACATCAAAGAAAGCCGGCAATATTCAATCTTGCCAAGTTCACTGAAAACAGTGAAATCGCATAATGTGTCTGTTAAAGTCCTATGATGTTACTGATGATGGTGTTTTTGTCTGGATGTACCTTGGTTTGATCTTGATGTGCTTTTTGGTGTTTGTTGTGATTTCCTTTGCTGTATTTTGTATATTGTTGTATTTTGTTATTACGTCCATTGTATTTGGATAATCCTCCATACCCCAAGCGGGGGAGCCGGGGTGGCCGAATGGTAGAGGGTTGGACTTCTAATGCTCGGGACGTGAGTTCGTATCCCGGCTGGGGCCAAATATTTGTGCTGGCTTTTTCATCGTTGCCCCGTCTTTGATATCACCCGTATATGGTGGGAAAGGACGTTAACCCCCCCCCCCCCACCCATACCCCAAGCGGGGGAAAGGAATGAAACCTTTGAGTCCTTGAATCTTTGAATCTTGTAAAATGGTCATAAGTGGCAAACGCCTTAACAATCAATTTTGACTCAGTTTGTACGTATTACGTAACCTCAGTCTATGCAACCACCTCAAATTTAGAAAACTGGAAGGAGAGTAAACGCATCGTCTGTTCTACACACTTCAAAAACAAACAAGAAAGCAAGCACCTAGTTCTCATCATCTCACACTAACAATACAACGGAAAATGTCGTGGGAACAGAACCTGGAGAGCAGAGAATCCCTGTGCGCAGAACGTTATGTACATCTCACATTTCTCACAACACACTTCTCAGTCAGCGTCGCTCTCTCGTTTGCATCCCCAGTTATAGTTGGTTGGTTGCTTGTTTGGTGGTGGTGTGGGTGATGGTGGTGGTACTCTCTCTCTCTTTCTCTCTCGCTGTCTCGCTCGCTCGCTCGCTTATTTATGGGGAATTATGGTTCTTTTATGGTTACAGTTAGTTGTAGTAGTTGTAGCAACGATAAGCTGGTTACGGTTAGTTGTAGTAATTGTAGCAACGATAAGCTAGAAAAGTGGTGGTGCCGTTGTAGGAGAAAGTTACTCTCTCTCTCTCTCTCTCTCTCTCTCTCTCTCTCTCTCTCTCTCTCTCCATTTTTCGTTGTTTTTCTTTTCATTGTGGTGGTGCGGTTTTCTTTTCCTTTTTCCTTTTTTTTTTTTTTTTTTGAAGGGGGGGGGGGGGGCGTTGGCGTCCCTTTCCACTACGTAAGAAGAAGAAGAAAAAAAAGTCAACACAAATGTTTTTGGCATCCAGCCGGCATTTGAGTCCACGACCCGAACATTGACAATACAAAAGCTCCATCAAGTCGGCCATCTTGATTTCCAATCTATTTAAATTTTCGACAAAACAAAAAAGCCCTCTATTTTGATAATATTTCCGTTAGGGTTCTCATATCATACGATCGTGCTAGTTGTGATGTGAACAACTACCACAAGCTGTGAAAATGATGATGTTTTTTTTTTTTTTTTGGGGGGGGGGGGGGGCTTACCACCAGTTATGGAAACAATAATGCGTTTTATGGTATGACGTTGTACTGTCACCACCCACGCAGCACACACGCGGTGTTAAATGAAAATGTCGGGTTTTTTTGTGATCATATTTTGACCACCAACGCAAAAGCCATGTGGTTTCAAAAAATGACTGAGAAGTATTTTCATCTCTTCCAATGTTGAGTATTATTCAGTTTCATGACCTCCGTGTCCTTGATTAAAAAAAAAAAATTATTTTTCTTTTTTTACGGGGGCGGTTGTTTTCAACTAATTCTCCGGGGGAGGGGAGGGGGGTATATGCCGGTTTATGGCAATAAATTGAACGTTACCAACATTGTTGCTGCTGTTTCTGTAATAGACTGCTGTTACTGGTACATGCATGCCGGGTCACGTGCACGAAATTAACTCTTTTTTTTTTCTTTTTTTTTAGGTGTTATCAATACGATTAACAGAATACAAAAAAAAAATTAAAATTAAAATAAGAAAATCAAGGAAGTTCAAGTCTGTGTGTAAAGTCTCAAACATCTGCTGTCGGCGTGATTAGACAGAGTAGTCTGCCTGAGACAGGAGTGAAGTCCCCTGGGCCATGTTGCCAGGGATAGGCTTACACAAATACTTCATGACAAAACATAAATAAACATGTTGTGTAGCACTGGGAACATCTGCAACGGGAATAATGAATCTATTGATAAAATGACTGAGTGAGGCCCCCCTGGGCATGTTGATGGAGCTGGGATTAAATAACAATAAAAATGGTATTTTAAAACGTAAAAACAGTTGAAAGTTCGTGTCGACGCTTTTACAGGCTTGCCGTTTCAAGAAGAAATAGACAATGATTAAAAAAAAAAAGAAAGAAAGAAACATGTGTGTGTGTGTGTGTGTGTGTGTGTGTGTGTGTGTGTGTGTGTGTGTGTGTGTGTGTGTGTGTGTGTGTGTGAGAGAGAGAGAGAGAGAGAGAGAGAGTTGACTGCTGACAGCTGGGAGGACAAAAAAGTTTAAAGCTGACAGCAGTTCATTGACAATTAGGCCAAACACCCTAGATTGGTGTACCAGAACTAGGGTCCTTGCAGGGGCCTACTTGGAATCAACAAGTGTTATGGTACCCATTTTTGCCCCTCAGGTTCAAGTCCAGAGAGAGAGAGAGAGTGAGTGAGAGACAGACAGACAGACAGACAGAGACAGAGACAGACAAACAGACAAACAGGCATGCAGACTTAGTTTGTTGACAGCTGGGGAAAAAAACGTACGCTTAAAACTGTGTAGCTCATTGACATATGGGTACTTCGAATCAACACGTGCTGTGATACCATTTTTCCCCTCTCTCTCACATTCAGGTCCAAAAGTAGAACGAACGGGGAAATTCGAGAGAATAAAACAACCAATTACGTATGAGGGTTGTTTTCGTCTTCATCTCGAATCACGACTTGGCGTTTTGGGAGGTCACCACATGCAGGTAACATATGATGAAAACAATTATTTCAAACAACAACAACAACAACAAAACCCTTGCCATCCTTCAGTGCCTCCATAGGGTGCTCGGGTCGTGACTTCGATCCCGGCTGGGGCCGAATATTTGTGCTGGCTTTTTCATCGCTGCCCCGTCTTTGATGTCACCCTAAGTGGTGAAAAAGGACGTTAAACCCCCAAACACCCACCCACCCACCCGCCTCTATAGGGAAGCCTAGTCCCCGCCCGCATTATTCTATACCCAGCACAAAAAGCCAAGGATCACCTGGAGGTTTTTACATGGCAACATACATGTCGTTTTCACATCAGCGCCGTCTTTCAATCAGGTTCAAACAAAGAATCCTTCAGGTCACGCCTGAAAACTCGCCTATTCACCCTGTGTGTGTGTGTGTGTGTGTGTGTGTGTGTGTGTGAGTGTGTGTGTGTGTTCAGTTTGTGTGGGAGGGAAGGGATGGGGGGGGGGGGGCGTAAGGGGGATGGACGTTGTATCTGTTTTGTGTTTGTTTTATCTGTCTGTTGTTATCTGTTCATATAAAGGAATATGTTTGTGTGTGTGTGTGTGTGTGTGTTTGTTGTTGTTGTTGGTTTTCGTTGTTTGTTTATTATTATTATTATTTTGTTACGAGCGTGGCTGTGCCTCTTGTTTATATTTTGTTTGTATGCTGTAGGATAACAGCTGTAATGTTTTTTTTTGTAGCTTTGGTGAGATAGAAAAGTCGCTATGTTTAGTTTATATTATGTTTTAGTAATGTAAATCTGTTTCCCGTGATCCAGAAGTTTCTTTTGTTATCGCGAGTATTCGAGAAGTGGTGACCTTGTTTTGGCTGTCCCCTTTTACCCTCGGGCGACGGTATGCACTTAGGGCCTAGGGCTGAGTCGCTCGGTAATCTCGTGCAAATCGCTTTGTTCTGACCTGTTTACGATTAGAAGGTGTTATATAACGCGCCTAGGTTCGGCGGGCAGGTACTTGATTATTCTGGATTCTTCTTTAGTTTTAAAATAGCAATAAGGTGATTCACGCTTTGATTTTTGATTGGTTCTGTTATAAGAGTGGTCCAGAATGTACTAGAATGCCATTTCTGTATATAAGGCCCGGAGATGTTTGCGTGTGTGTGTGTGCACGAGAGAAGCTTGTATTTGCGAAGCTTGGAAGTGCTGTGTAACACCGGAGAAGTGCTATAATAAACTCCACACGGTTTTAACTTTTCTACGCGCTCACGTGTTTTCTGTGAGTGAGAGACAACGTGCGGCCCACAAGAACTCGCTACGTGAGGAAGTGTTCGCCTATTTATGTCATCGTATTCCATCGATAGGACGACGGGCTCTCCAACACATCGCCACACGTAACATATTTATTCCTTTTTTATTTATTTGTTTATTTATTTTATTTATTTTATTTATTCATTTTTATTTATTCATTTTTTTTATTTATTTATTTTTTTTTTTTGGGGGGGGGGGAGGGGGGGGCGGGTTAAGCGCCTATAGCTATATCAGGTTAGGCCCCAAAGAAATGATAAAGAAAAAGTACACAACGTAATTCGTGTTGTGAACACTTTGCTAATCAAACACACCTGCGAGATGCTTCATGCAACGAGAAGGAAGCAGGGTCGCTTGTGGGCCCTAGCAACAGTAGTTTAGTTTAGGACTCAGCCCGGCAAAAAATCACATTCTTTTTGGTGCGAAGCACGCAGGCCGCCTGATGTTTGAGTTGAATCGTTCGGAATGAATTCTGAACTGATCTGGTACAACTTCGAGTCTCATATCTGATCAAGGAAATTTTGGCCGCTCCCAAAGGGGGAGCTGATGATGTGTACTTGTACGGTCCCTCCCGTTTGGAGTGGTACTTTTATCGTGCACACTTGTTTTTGTGCGTGCAATGATGTGTACACGAAGGCGAGACAGGCACTGTAAATAGGAATGCTTTACAATTCACCCAAAAATTCACGAGCATCTAGCAGCTAAAGACTCACGTGTAGGGTAAACTCAAACAAATTCTAACTGATGTTCCACTTTTTTGCAATGCTAGCAGCGACCACCTAACCCCTCATTCCTCTGTCGTCTGAAAGCTCTTGTGTCAGCCGCTCAGGAACACAAAACAATTCATATGCCAGGTTCATTTTTCACTGTTTTCACTGTCACCTGGCATGAAACTTTTTTTTTTTTTTTTTTTTTACAAAGCTAACAGACAGCCCCAGATTGCCATTTTTCTACTCTGCACACTAAGTTTAAAGGAGCAAAACTTTTCTTTTTTTGCGGAATTATCTTTTGCGAGTATTTTCGATCTGTACCATGGTGTCCCTGAAGAGCACGAGCATTTTCCCCCCTGCTTTCACAGCGTATTCTGACTTTATGTTTACGCAAGCTTTGTGGGACCGTGACGGTAGAGGCGAAAAGAAAAAGAAGAGTGGGGGTGGGTGGGTGTTTGGGGGTTTAACGTCCTTTTCCACCACATAGGGTGATATCAAAGACGGGGCAACGATGAAAAAGCCAGCACAAATATTTGGCCCCAGCGGGGATCGAACTCACGACCCGAGCATTAGAAGTCCAACACTCTACCATTCGACCACCCCGGCTCCCCAAGAAAAAGAAGAAAAAAAAAAGATCGTGTCAATCTAATCTGAAAGGAACAGGGATTTTTTTTTTTCAAATTTGAATTAGCCCGGATCTTGTCATTTGCCGCTGCTTGTCGATGAATATTTGATGATAGTGGTGTCTCTATGCGGGAGGTCAGTGTCCATTCTCTCTCTCTCTCTCTCTCTCTCTCTGTGATTCTTCTTCTTCTTCCTCCTCCTTTTCCCAGATTCCAGAGCCGATCACCAGCTTAATACTGAATACCTCCTACGCCGAAAACACAGCACCTACCTCGTGACTCCCCCCTCCCCTCCACCACCACCCACCCAACCGTTTTTCTTATTATTATTTCATTATTTTCAGAAAGGCGATCCCAAGAGGGCGGACATTACCAATTTACCACCTGCGTCGAGTCGTCTTCTCTTTACTCGACAAATGTAATTGTCTGTTACGAGATATCGCACGTGCAGAGATGATGCTTGAAGCGACAGAATGGTGAATGAAAGAGATGTCTGCAAGATGATACATTGGATCCCATCCCCGCCGACCCGCAAAGGATTATATAGCTCTAAAGAAGATTGGTTTTCACTTGACCCGCACTCTCGTGAGTTCGCATCCCAGCTGGGGCCAAATGTTTGTACTGGTCTTTTTCTCGTTGCCCCGTCTTTGATATCGCCCACACGTGGTGGAAAAGGACGTTTAACTCCCAAACACCCACCCACCCTTGTAGCGAGGACAACTGACTCGAGGGGAACGTTCCGAGCACAGGTGAATGATTCCGGTGACTGAACCACCTGGGATCCTCTGCGTGTTAGGAAGTGTTCTGTCCCTTTGGCATAACTCTCAATGGCGGCGTCAGTGCTTTTAGCCAAAGGTGACCGGACGAAGATCAGCTCCAAGTTTAATTCACCTCTGTCGCCCTCGACATGAAGCCCCTATTGACATTGATAGTACTGATTTCACTGAGAGTCAAACCACGGGCATAGAACGATGATGTTTTCATAAGTGTAGTATTCCGCCGACCAACCCTGTTCCGGGTCCGTCGCTAACTCTAGGCCCCTGCGACGATGCCCAAGTCGGGCTAACCGAGACCGAGCCGAGCTAGGTGGGTGGGTGTTGGGTGGATGTTTGGAGGTTTAACGTCCTTTCCGCCACATACGGGTGATATCAAAGACGGGGCAACGATGAAAAAGCCAGCACAAATATTTGGCTCCAACCGGGATGCGAACTCAGGACCCGAGCATTAGAAGTCCAACACTCTACCATTCGGCCACCCCGGCTCCCCCGGGCTAACCGAGACTGAGCCCAGCTAGGTGATACCTAAGGAGGAAAAAACAAAAATACTCGGTGACAAGGAAAGTGGACAGTTGCCAACAACTTTGAGGTCTCCGTGTTATTTCACAGTGTGCACAGGAGCGGTGAAAACTGTCGCATTCACCAGCACACTACATTTTCAGCCTGTTTAGAGATTATTGCCTGCATGAGTTGTCTCCCTTGCCACAACAGGCACGCATTTTTCGTGGCAGAGCACAAAGCTGCCACGAAAAATGCATGCATGCTGCGGGTCTGTGCATGCACGGGGGACAACTCATGCAGGCAATAATCTCTCCTTAGCGAAACAAAATGGTGCAATACAATCTGCTGAAAGCTTTCAAATGCCAGGGGCACTTCGATGATGTCGCAGGTTGTAATCAGATCTAAACTGAAGAAACCCGCATTCCAAGTGCATCTAGGTAGCCACCCACTCGGACACTGTCAGGTAATAATGTCACATACGTGGGATGCTGAACGGCCAGAGGCGACGGGTCAAGCCTGTGCAATATAAGGTCGCTCACCATCCTGTCCTCCCACACAAAATATCACCAGTGTTCACTTTCCAGAGCGCGCAAATGCCACGTGCTGGACACTCGTGTTGGCCGCGGCGTATCATCCAGGTTTCTGGGTCATTTCAGTTTCTGGATCTTAACCCGGCGGTTAAAGAATCAGTAAAAAAAAAAAAAAAAAAAAAAAAAAAGAAGAAGAAGAAAAGCTAGGTTAGGTGCGTGTCAGTGATACGACCCTTTAAAAAGTAATGGGTAATGTGATGATGATGATGATGATGATGATTGACCATTACGAAGTTCTGGTGAGCAGTCAGTAAGCATGCTCACGGCGCTTTTGTCCATGAGTTGACTATGGAGTGAGTTTGTCATAGTGAACATATACCGGGGTATGGTTGAGCGTTGGACTTCCAATGCTCGGGTCGTGAGTTCGTAACCCGGGCCAAATATTTGTGCTGGCTTTTTCATCGTTGCTCCGTCTTTGATATCACCCGTATGTAGTGGAAAAGGACGTTAAACCCCCAAACCCCCACCCCACCCACCCTGACACTGACACGGGATGGGGGGGGGGGGGGAAGAGACAGACACAGAGAAAGAGAGAGAAGGAGAGGGGGGAGGGGGAGGGGTTACGTTAAGGCATTTCTATGTCAGTGTAAACTATGACAAACTCACTCCATAGTCACTTCATGGACAAATGTCTAAACAATAAAACGTCAGAGTCTGAATCTTTGATGTCAAGTTCTGCCTGAAGAAATTGGTTGTGGGAGAACCTGACTTGGGGTAGGCTGGCAGGTTGTTAAAACTTGAAGGGAGGGGGCTGCTCTCCTCAAAGCCCCCAGCGCCCCTAAGTATTTCTTCACAAGTTCTGTAACCGGACTGGGAAGAAGGTCTTAGGAGTGCACGTGACACGCCACTGATAGTAAAAACGAGACTGCACTTTTAATGAATAAAGGATAATATAAAAGTAAAACTCATTCACGTTCAGTGTCAAGGTTAGGCTGTTTAACTGTCTTCAGCATCGCTTTTTATTCGCCTTTTGTTTCAGACTAGCAGCATCGCTTTAACAACCTGGCGGATGCCCGTACTGAAACAGGACGTCTACTTCCGGCTTTGGGTCGTAAGAGCGTGCGCATGTTGTTGAGACATAAATGGAAACTTGAAATTTTAGCCGCGTACACGTACATGAACGTCTTAAAAACATCGGTGAGCTAACTGGGAAAAAAAACCCAACAACAACCAAAAAAACAACAAAAAAACAAAAAAACATGTGCGCCGCACGTGAGTGTTCTTAAAAGATTTAAGCCAAAGATTGTTTGTTTTCCTCCACTCTATACCATCTGCGCAAGCCGGTCGTCAGTTATGTTTCAACTGACTCCATTCCCTTGGGCGCCGAGCCTCCCAAACTGAACCATCCATTGTCTACCAAGTGACGTAACTTTCATAGCCGCAAGGAGGGAAAAAGAAAACTATGAAAAGAGAGAGAGAGAGAGAGAGAGAGAGAGAGAACAAAGTTTCAATAAAATTAAATTATGTGAAGCCCTGGGGTAGCACCGTGACGTCAGTAGCAGGCCTGATTTCCTGAGAAGACGCCGGCTGACGTGTCGCCCGAACTGGATATCAGTGGGTAAACTGCTTGCAGGCAATGTAAATGATCTGTCTGGTCCTATAATATTATTAATATTCCACTTCTTACATGCCTCACAACGTGTCAGACGCACGTGGATACGAACAGCACGTGCATTGTGTAGGCGGCGTCGGTTTGGTTTGGCCACGTGAATGTTTCGCGCCTGTAAGCCACCCATTGTTTAGCCGGCTAATGCTGATAATAGTATTACAGTTCGGGTCCAGCTCAACCCACGTGTATCTGTCGCTTTGTTTGTAGTCGCGACCCAAAACACCCACGTTTTCTCAGTCAGGCTCGGGGAGCCGGGGTGGCCGAATGGTAGAGTGTTTGACTTCTAATGCTCGGGTCGTGAGTTCGTATCCCGGCTGGAGCCAAATATGTGTGCTGGCCGGCTTATTCATCGTTGCCCCGTCTTTGATATCACCCTTATGTGGTGGAAAAGGTCGTTCAACCCCCAAACACCCACCCACTCAGTCAGGCTCGGTTGGTATAGTTCGCCTGTTGGGGGTGCAAATGTATACCAGTCATTTGCAGGGGGGAGCAAATGTACAAGCTGCGCGGGACAGGGTGCTAATGTATCGTGGATTTTGGTCTCACGAGTTGGTCACATGACAACTAACTTCGTTTTATAAATATAAATTAAACGAAAGCATTAAACGAATGTAGCCATCAGATGGTGATGATATATAGCGTGCCTAGTATCTGTCGTAACTTGTAACCGTGTCGCTTTCCGTACTAGTAAACGAGCCTTTCGATGAAAACAGCGCGGGAACTGATATCGCGAGAGCTGACCGGACTGAAGGGCGGGATACACTCGCCCCGCTGAGTAGAGAGCTTGAGTACATTTGCTCCCCCTGAAAAATAACTGGTATACATTTGCACCCCCTAGCGGGCGAACTAGACCAACTGAGCCTCAACCAGTCGTCACAGTGTCTGTGTGTCTGTTTGTTCGGCTGTATGCCCGTCTGCAGATGACATCTTCGTTAACAAATCAGTGTGTTTATAAATTAGTCCAGATCAGTACGTATACACCACAACTGTTGATAAAAAACAAAATCAGTTTCTGTTTTGTGCACTTATTGGTGAAGTGAGCGAACCTGAGCGATTGTTGCAGGTTTCTGTTTCAGGTTACCAGCCAGCTGGTGGAGTGCTCTCATTATTACCAGTATAACTGTTTTCAGTCTGTGTCCGTTTCTTCAGTGAGTCGTGACCGTGGCCAGAAATGTTCGTCAAGTACTAGACGGTTCCTTGATTATTCGACTTCTTCTTCTTATCAAGCCCCGGCTGTCCACGAAGGTGAAGGCTATTTTGGAGGGAAATCGTACAGGTCGATTTTTAGACGGACGTCACCTAAGTTCATGGGATTCCGGAAACGCCCGATAGCGCGTTCAAACCCTAACCAAAGCCTAACCTTAACCCTAAAACTAATCCTAACCCTAACCCTAATCGTCTAAAAATAGACCTGTACGAGTTCCCTCCATAATAGCCTCCCCCGTCCACGAAATGGGAAAGGGGGGCATTGCGGTTAACTGCGGACGTCGTCCGTGTGTGAGTGTGTGTGTATGTGTGTGTGGGGGGGGGGGGGGGGTAGGGGGGGGTGTGTCTGTTTGTGCCTCACTGTCCGCATTTCTGCAAAATATCTCAAAAACGGGTGAACCAGTGAACACCATTAATGGTGTGTACTAGCAAAGACCCTACATTACTAATAGTAATGTAGGGTCTTTGGTACTAGTATACCATTATCGGACTCCAAAAGAAGACTATTTGTTTTGGTTAAACTTGAACAGGGGTGAAGGTCACATGGCTTTGTTGAAATGCTACGTAATACCAGCCTATGTCAGCGTGGCTAATGCAGCTCAAGGGAGGCAGCTAAGCTCAGCTTAAGGCATGAGGACTGAGATAGAGAATGTCTGGGCGGAGGCCGCGGCGGCTGAGACGGTGGCATTTCATACTTCAAGCGATAGTACGTCGCCAATGCTGTTTTCCTGTCACATTTGATAGAAACAATTGCCGGCATGACCGGCTGAAGTGCCGGATGTCATGACATCATGACAGTTGTCAGTGTTTCCGGCTGGTAGCATCACTAAATCGCTACTGATATCCAAAAGCCATGCCAGACCCAACGACAACTTGACAACCGTGCGACAACTTATGGATGTATATCAGTGAAGCCTACCTGATGCTGAATCGCTCAGAGGAGGGTTGACCTGAAGGGCCGAACCGGCGACATGGACGGTGTTGTGGTCGGCCATCAGTGTACCGGCTTGGATTTTTTGTTGTTGTATTTTTGTATTTTTTTTGTATTTTTTTTTTTTTTTTTTTTTTGGGGGGGGGGGGGGGCTTCTGGCCAGTCGTCAGTTGGATCCGCAATGGACGACCCCACCTCCTGTCAATCGGCAAAAGGGTCTAACTTTCTTGCCAGACAGGCAGACACCACAACGAGTGAAGCCGGAGGGCGGAGGGAGGTAGTCTCTCCGTTGTACCCGGTGTTTCAAACTCAATGGTACACTGTATAATACTCAAATAATAAAACTGTCACGCGATAGCCGCAAAGGTCTTTTCTTGTCCATATTATCCCTCCCTCCCAAAAAAAAAAAAAAAAAAAAATCATCTTGACCAGGGGTTCCCACTAGCAGACGACAATTTCGTGCGCCTGGGGGGGTATGCCGTTAGTTGTATATTGTTTGGGGTGTTTTTATCAATTCTGGGGGTAAATTGTCTGAATATGTTCAGAAGAACTCTGGAAAGCATCATTCGTGTTTTTCTTTGATATTACTTCGGTTTTTAATCGTTGCTTTGCTTGAATGGACTCTCGGGGTAGTTGAATTACCTACGCCTCCCTCGAACGCGGGAAAGCCAAGATGGCGGACACAGGTCAAGCCGACGGTGAAGATGGGTGGACGAAAGACGATGATACAGTCTCGCGGTTAGTGCTTTGTTGTGCAAGGCGTAAAGTACAAGTAAAATCGACACTGGACAACTTACGTGCATTGTCAATCTATGCAGAAGCACACATGGGATGTAGCTTGTGTTGACAGAGGTACCGATTTACACAGACCGAAGTCACTTTGTCAGTGTCAGTTGACAGTTCAATGTGCATACATCGTAACATGTACACAGACCATGTCTTTGCTTTTAATGTTTGCAGTCCAAACATGGAGGCCGGATCAATCCAGGCAATAGACCGCAAGTCAGTTCACCAGATCTGCTCAGGACAAGTGGTGCTGACTTTGGCCACAGCAGTGAAGGAGCTTGTGGAAAACAGCATTGATGCTGGGGCTACTACTGTTGGTAAACAGGCTAGGCACAGATTTTAACTATGAACACAGTATGCAGATCTACTCACTTCCAGAAATGTACTCATACAATACAGGTCTTGAAATACCAAAGTACCCTCTTTTTACCTGTTGCTACCTTTGGTTCGGATGCACTGCCCATGTCACTTTTTGTCAGGAGTAACACCTCTTTTTTTTATCCTCATTTTACCCCTCTTTACAGACTTCAAAGGTTCTTCAATCTCCTATATTAATTGATGTGTACTCTTAAATTTTCCTTTAGACAGCAAGACCGATTTCACTGTCGTCGAAGTATTATTTATAACTTGTTTGCTCAAAGACACTCCTTTGAAAGGATTTGTTGCTTTCATTTACTTGAAGATTGGCAAAGTTCTGCAAACCTGAACGCATTACTAACTGTCGTTTGACATTAATAGCAACACAAATCATGCTAATCTGACATGAAAACATGTTCTTTTAGCTGTGTAATTATGCCACGCGTTCAGCGTAGATTAAGCTTGAGGTTAATAGAGTTTACAAGGAAAGGGATATAAACTATTATGATAATGAACACAGTTTGGGAGGGGAAGGTTATAATAATAGTGCCTATTAGTAATTTACCCTGTACCTGTAAATTGGTTTGTTTGTGTGATCACTATTGCATCAGGTTCAGCAGATTTCCTGGTGCTAATTTGTATCATATAGCTTGGGAGTGTCTGCCTTGGCCTGAGGTAATATGAAAGAACCTAACCAAAATCACTGCCTGCTTGTACTGATTTGATCTCAGGAAAATAGCCATGGCTGTTGTTACAATGTATGTCATTGAGGCACTAAATTTTTTAGAGTTGTTGACCATCAGTTTAGCAGATCTTTGAAAATATGTATGATCGCTATAAATAGTGTACAATATAGGAACAAAGGCGCTGCTAAAGCTGAAAACGTGCGCTCGATCAGGTCAGTTTCAAAGTAGTGGAAGTAAGTAAAGCTGAGAGCACTACCTAGATCTAGGAGATGGGTGCTTTGGACAAGTCTGCCTTGCCCAACATTAGCAACAAGCCACAGAGAAGGGGAGGGGGGGGGGGTCTACCATACTACCGCTGAAGCGCCTAACAGATCTAAGGGTATCTCACCATTCATAGGGAACCCATTCCCCCTCCCACCGGGAGGAATATGGTTGGTACAACCTAGGCCATGTGAATTAGTGTACATTTCTCTCTCTCTCTCTCTCAAAAATTGATCCTTCCTGACTCCACACTAACAACTGACCAGATACTCCAAACGCTAGAAACGCTCTCTTTTCCAAAACATCTGATCTTAAACAAAGGTATGTTCATGTTCAAAAGCCGCAAAGGCGTTCTGCCACAGTACATCAGCAGCCTCTTTACCTCGTCCGATTCATGCGATCCCTCATCAACGCAACGCTTTATACCGCCATGTCCGAGGATAGATATTTTTAAATCAAGTCTCTCCTTCTCCAGTGCCTCTCTCTGGAACAGTCACCCTCTGATCATTACTAACAATGGATCGCAATCATCATTCAGGAAAAGTCTCTTCAACCACCTGGCATCAGAAACCGCATAAATCATTTACAACCCATCTGTCTTGCCCATTCACCGAAGCTCACTTCTTACCAACAAAACCTGTCACGCAGTTTACATGAACAGTGATACACCTGCCCTAGTCCCATGAGTACGTACATCATAACTGATATGATTTTATGTATAAACTATAATTATGCTTGCTGCGCGAGCACGCGCATCTATTCTATGTGTGTGTGTGTGTGCGTGTGTTTGTGTGCAATTTCCTGTTCTTATGTAATTTTTTTTCTCCTTCTCTTCATATGCTGCTTTTGAATTTTGTTTTTTTTTAATGGTAGTGTAGGAACAGCAAGTTTGAAAATGGTCTTTGTTTGCCTATAGCTTCTTCCGTTGTAAAATAAAGGATCATTACCGTTATATATATGTCAGTTAGTCTCATTTGTCTCAGTCTCGTAATCGTTTGTTGTCTGAAATTAGCATTTGATTTGTTTCACCCCCATTAATTTTCCATGAGAATTTTGTATCATTTTGTGGTGTACTTTGTCTTTGCAGAAGTCAGACTGAAAGAATATGGGAGTGAATGCATTGAAGTCACTGATAACGGCTCTGGGGTGGAGGAGAAGAACTTTGAGGGACTGAGTGAGTTGTTTTGGAGTTGTTCTGTAGCTGCTGTAGTAGTACTTCTAGTAATCAGAAGTAGTTGAAAATTGTATTGAGACTGGTTGGGGTCACTTGAAAGCTGATAGCAATCAGCTCAACACAAGGGCTGTGAATGATCCAAGGGAGGCAACCATTTTAAGCGTGCTGTTGCTTGGGTTTGCTGTCAGTGGATTTGGAGGTGTAGTTTGTGGACAATGTCACAGAGTGTGTGTGTGTGTGTGTAGGGGGAGGGGGGAGAGATATTCTGCTTTGGACAACATGCTTGTGTTTTGAACTCATCATTGTCTCATTAAAAAGCAGCATTGACAATGTCGGGGAACTTTGCCATCAATCCTTTTCAAATTCAAGAATACTAAAACTAGTAAAAGAGAAGTGTACAGCGTCATCCTGAGCTGTTTTCAGAATCCACTTGTGCTCAAATTCTACAAGGATCAATACGTTGTGTTGTATGCATCTTCATTTTCATTACTGTTCTGCAGCTCTGAAGCACTATACTTCGAAGCTGTCAGATTTTAGTGATCTCATTAGCGTCGCAACTTTTGGCTTCAGAGGAGAGGCTCTCAGCTCTTTGTGTGCACTCAGGTTGGTGATAAATTACTATTAAGATATCTTTGTTATTGGTACATTGTACTAGTTGTAGTATATACCAAAGTCATAGTAAATATACTGAATTCATCCAATCAAAATGAAATAATGGGTAACAAAACATCCCATTGCAGTGGCGTTAAGTATCCTTTGAATAGCTTGTATCTTCGACTGAGTCTGGCACACTGGCAAAAATCAAACAAAGTTACAGTGAGACCAGTGGTAATAGTCTTGGGGCGGTCGGTGGTCTAGTGGTTAAGAGACTTGTCACCAGTGCGAGAGGTCAGGGGTTCAAGTCCCACTCGGAGTAAAGAATTTTTCCTTCTCGTGTGTGGCACCGTTCATTCGGGCTGATCGTCGGGGGTTCTCTCTGGGCACTCCGGCTTCCTCTCTCTCTGCTTTGGAAATGTTCCACCCACCAAATTTGAAAAATAAATGCAGTTCTAAATTCCGAAATTTAAATAGCTGAGCTGACCTTTCGCACCACGTGATTGTAATGTGTTTATGTCCAGTGTGTGATTCACGTGAGTGTGCGTATTGGGTTCAGTTGCGGCGCTTTGAGCCGATTTATAAAATTGGGTAAAGCATCTATAGATACAATACTCATTATTATTATTATTATTATTTTAAAAAGCTGATGTTTATCTGTAAAGTGATTAAGCCAAATGGGCAGATGAAAGAATCGCTCTGTATATATATATATATGTATGTGTGTAAAATTGTAAAATAAAACATTTGCCATATTTCTAAGACATCATATGTTTTTATTTCTCCATTTGTTTTATTGCAGTAATATGGTTGTAATGACTCGCCATGAATCAGCAACCGTTGGAACAAAACTGGAGTTTGATGCTGATGGAAAGATTGTGACCAGAACACCTGTACCTCGTCAGGTAGGACTTGTCCAGCTGCTCTGAAAATTGTTTCTACAGAATTTCTACATCTTTGATAATAAAACTGGGGGTCTTTTGTAAGTTGAATCACAATTTTTGTGTAATCATAAACCAGTCATGTTGTTTCTTGTAGCTGGAACAGACAGATTTCTTTGTCATTTTTATTATCCACAAGGTTTGTTGTTGGCAGGGTCCTGTCCTGTCCTGTGGCCACCTCAGAATCGGCTGCTCTCGAACCTGTAGCCCCAGTCAGGGCTTAAAATCTTCACCTTTTGGTGGATTTCCACCTTTGGCTACAAATTTTTTCTCCCCTAAGAAGCTTTCTCCTCCTCTGAAGCACATAAAATTATTTCAGAATGCACCAGATTGCACAGATTTTAGTCTAATTCTAAAAATTTGCCTCAAAAAGAGCGTTTTGGAAAAGTTCAGCCCACCATAATTGTAAAATAAATGCAGTTCTAAAATTCAGAAATTTAAATGGCTGAGCTGACTCTTCGCACCACGTGATTGTAATGTGTTTATGTCTAGTGTGTGAGAGAATGCGTGTGATTCACTTGAGTGTGCGTGTTGGGTTCAGTTCGCGGCGCTTTGAGCCGATTCATGAAATTGGGTAAAGCGCCTATACGATACTCATTGTGTTGTTATTGTTTCCTACTTTGAAGCATTGGCATAAATTTATGCCCAAAAGCACCGAATAGCACAGATTTTAGTGTAGTTAAAGGAGAATGCCACCAAACACCCCTATTTGCCACTCGTCACTAAATGCTACACACTTTCTCTCCTGTTGAGTCATGGACAATTTTAAACCCTGCCCAGTAGAATGCCCATTGGAACAGTCGGTCATAAAACAAAATTCATTATCTGACAGTTGTGCTTATTGTTGTGTGTGTGTTTGGTTTTTTTTTTACAGCGGGGTACAACAGTCACGCTGCAGAATCTGTTCCACACACTACCCGTGAGACACCGCGAATTCCAGCGGAACCTGAAGAAAGAGTTCGGGAAGATGATACAGGTTCTGAACGCATACTGCCTTGTCAAGCACAGGTGTCCGCATCACCTGTTCCAACCAAACTGCCAAGGGGTAGGTGACGTCTTCATCTCCATCATTGTCTTTGAATTTTTGACCAAATTGGATTTTGAGAGTAGTACAGGATGACATGCATTTGTACACTTCTAATTCTCCTGCGCTGTTCTCAGAATTAATTGACTCTGGCCAAATTCCACAACAGCATCTATGCATGACATGAATTAGATGTTTCCTTTGATCAGATTATGTGTGTGTGTGTGTGTGTGTGTATGTGTGTGTGTGGTGAAGGTAAAAATGCAGTCAGAGTTTACAAAATTGTCACATGCATGAGAAATAATATTATGACTGTGGTCTTCTGTCTTTTACCAGAGTCACTGTAAACTATATGGCTATTGCTTTGGAATGATCCTGCATTACATTATAGGGAACATGGTGCACATTGTTCTCTTCTCCTTACCCATGAATAGTGTCCTTTCTTTTGCAGAAGCAGGTCTACGCTTGTGTCGACCAGTGGTAATGCCACTGTCAAAGATAACATTTCAAACATCTTCGGGCCAAAACAGGTACATTTTGTCTGATTGTTCAGTGTTAGACTTATGTTCCCCATCTTTTTCTTTCAGTCAAGAATGACTGCAAGTACATGTACAACAGCAGCTTGTTTGGTGACGCCACAGCCACTACTGCGTGTACAGTTCAGTAATCTAGCAGCACAATCTGAGATTGGTTGTAGTGTTGTGGAACATGGATAGGAGATTTTTATGTATATGGTCGACTGCTGTTTACAGCTGCAGAGCCTCCTTCCGTTTGAGCAGCGAGCTCCTTCTGAGGATGTGTGCACTGACTATGGGCTCAAAGTGGATGCCAGCCACTCGGAACTCTTCAGGTAATAACCAAACGCATCGGTCATGTATATTGTGCTAAGAGGTGCACTTCTCAGTTGTTGTTTTTTTGTTGTTGTTTTTGTGGTCTTGGTTTTTTTGTAAGATTACTTGTTGATTTGTTGGTAAAACTGATTTTATAGTAACGCAACCTGGTGCCCATCTCAACGAATGTAACTGCAGAATCACTAGCTTTGCTGTGTTTGTTGGATTTTTACTGGCTATTCCCGTGGAACTCCCTCATCTTATGGTGCATCTAGAAGCATGTAGCTCCAACAAACTGTGGCAGTTGCTGGAGGAAGTAGATGGAGATCTTGACTGCACTGTGTGTAAAATCATGCTGGGTGCACTTGTCACTGTGTGTGCAGCATTGAGGGCTTTGTATCTAAGTGTGAGCATGGTCAGGGCCGCAGCAGCACAGACCGACAGTTTCTTTTCATCAACCGCAGACCATGTGATGCAACGAAGGTGAGTGATCTGTTTGCCTAGGTAATATTCCATAACTGTGCAGTCTTACTTTTACCTTACTGGATCATGTGTGCTGTCCCTGAAGCATTCTACAGAAAAGATTGCTGCAAGAGACATCGAGGACAACCCACAAATTTATCTGCACTTGTTGCTTCTTTCAGCAGACAAGTTAACCAGTTTTAACTACAATTAAACTGTTGTTCATCAAGACAAAATCCTGAATGGGGTCAGACATTTCATTAAATTTGATTTTTTTTTTTCATTTAGTTTTATTTTAAGGAACAATTTTCTTGTAATTGTAACAGACATAATAAAGCATCTTGAATACACTGGAGAATGTTATTTTTTACTGAGTCATTCAGGCAGTACAGATTCCCATGGTTTCCAACACGTATCTTTGTGCAGATTCTGAAAGTGATAAATGAAGTTTATCACAGCTATAACCGACACCAGTACCCATTTATTGTCCTCCTCATCACAATGGCTAAAGGTAAGAGTCAGTTCAGTTCAGTGTTTCTGCTCTTGGGAAAACCCACATGCGCTCCACCCCATCTCTCAGTAATCTCCCCAGTGTTGTAGAAACTGTTACAGTGTTGGTTTGGCGTACACAGGCCCTGTCCTGCCCTTTTTTTGGTTCGACCATGGGCCACTTCCTCCTTGCAATGCCTCTGCTCTGCAGGCTGTTCAATGAAATGATGACTGAGGCTTTGTTTATGCAGCATGTGTCAGACCTGTAACCATCTTTCGACAGATTTGTTGGAAAGACAGATATTTGTAAACATGTTTATCACTTTATGTCTGTTGGATCAATCACTAGAATTTTAATGTGGACCTTGTGTGTGTATTTGATATTCTTGCACAGCTCTTTTGCCCATGTTGCAGAATCAGTTGATGTGAATGTGACACCTGACAAACGTCAAATCTTCGTTGAAGGAGAGAAGATTTTGCTGGCAACCCTGAAGGTGTGTACGTGAATACCATAGACTAATTCGTTTGAAAATGTATTAGTTTCTGCCGTTTCTGGGAGTTGTATTAGTTTCCTAGTAATTCTTGTATAATTGAGCTAGCTCATCACTACTGTATGTCCTGCGTGGGTCCTTTTTAATGTGCAAAGAGTTTGAAGGCCAAAGAATTCTTTATTACCAAAGATGAAAAAAATACCATGGCAGGCATCTTAGCACTGGTTTCATCCAGGGAGCTAGAAACTGAAGGAGAGGGATTGTTTCCGTAATCAATACTACACAGTACAATGTCCTTCCTCCACAGACATCACTGATAAAGATGTATGAACCAACAACATCCATACTGCGAGTGAATTTGGTCCCAACTCAAGCAGGTGAGTTGCCTTCTGCAACACTAAATATGGAGACATGATATATGTGATGGGCCCCTCACTAAAATGTAACTAGAGAGGCAAAAGCCTCCATGGCTCCCTTGTGACATGGGTTAAGGTCATTCAAAATAGTATGTTTGTAAAAATCTTATCACTATCATCAAGCCAAGTAAGGTGTTTCTGGTGTTCTTAGTTCCTGGCAATATTACACTTTTCCCCAAAACTGACTATATGGCCTTGACCTTGGGCCAAGGTCATTCAAATAAGATATCAATGTCTATCATTACACCAAGTTGGATGCCTCTAGTATTTGTAGTTTCTCCAAAAACGGTAATATTGAAATTCACAACAGACAGCTTTAATGACTCAAGGTCAAGGTCATTTAAAGTGGTATGGGTATATAGTTCTTATCAATGTCTATTAGCATGGGAAGTTTGGCGCCTCTGCTGTTTGTTGTTTCTGAGAAAATGCCAATGTTACGGTTTCACAAAAATAGCTTGTACGGACTTGACCTTGACACAAGGCTATTGAATACATGTATATCTGTTAAGTTCTTATCAATGTCTATCACCATATAAAGTTTAAAACCTCTGGTTTTTGTAGATTCCAAGAAAATGCCAATGCAAAATTTTAAAACAGACAGCTTTAGTGACCTTGACCTTGAGTCAAGGTCATTCAACATGATATGTTTTGAAAGGTCTTACGGCTGTCTATAGGCATGCCAAGTTTGGTGCCTCTGCTTTTTGGCTCCCTTGTGTAACAATGGGAGTCTATGTTATAACCCTCCGTCGTCTGTCTGTGTGTGTGTGTGTGTGTGTGTGTGTCTGTGGGTGTCTGTGGGTGTGTCCGCAGTAAACCTTAACATTGGCATTTTCTCAGAATCTACAAAGAGCAGAGTCACCAAACTTGGCATGCCGATAGACAGCCATAAGACCTTTCAAAATATATCATTTTGAATGACCTTGACTCAAGGTCAAGGTCACTAAAGCTGTCTGTTTGAAAAGTTTACATTGGCATTTTCTTGGAGTCTACAAATACCAGAGGTTTTCAACTTTGCATGATGATAGACATTGATAAGAACTTTACAGATATACATGTATTCAATGGCCTTGTGTGAAGGTCAAGGTCAGACAAGCTATTTTCCGCATTTCCGTAGAAAACCTTAACATAGGCATTTTCTCAGAATCTACAAACAGCACAGGCACCAAATTTGGCATGCTGATAGACAGCCATAAGACCTTTCAAAATATATCATTCTGAGTGACCTTGACTCAAGGTCAAGGTCACTAAAGCTGTTTGTTTGAAAAATTTACATTGGCATTTTCTTGGAATCTACAAAAACCGGAGGTTTTAAACTTTGCATGATGATAGACATTGATAAGAACTTTACAGATGTACATGTATTCAATGGCCTTGTGTCAAGGTCAAGGCTGTACAAGCTAATTTCGGCATTTCCGCAGTAAACCTTAACATGGGCATTTTCTCAGAATCTACAAAAAGCAGAGGCACCAAACTTGGCATGCCTATAGACACACACACACACACACACACACAGACGACGGAGGGTTATAACATAGACTCCCATTGTTACACAAGGGAGCCAAAAATGACTTTTCACAAGACCTTCACGATAATGATTTTTGCCGTGATTTACTGCAGTACACATTTACTGTCATTTAGGAAATGGGCCTAAGCACCATGAATTTGGTAAGTGCTTTGGTCCTTCTTCCAGGTAATAATACACATCTGCTTGATGAAATTTTTTTTTTTTTTTTTCCTTGTTTATCTTCTGTAACTGTTTTGCTGTCTGTGCAAAACTTTCCATTGTTTCCTTAGGGTCAAACATGCCTGTGAATGGTTCTGCATCCAAGGATGAGCACACAGCTCATTCCGTTTCTTCTGACCAGGCTCAAGTCAGGTGAGCCGCAAATTTGATGTTTGTATTTGTGGCCTGCAAAAATTTTGATCAGTTCCAAGGGTTAGCTGTGTGACAGTTCTACTGATCTACATGAACCAGTACAAATCTACATTTGGCACAGGGCTTTTCATAGACAGAGATGGTGATAAATCTTGTCATAGTTGTTTCTGCTCTTTAAAACTTATTTTCATGTTCTGTAATGCATTTCAGGTTGGGAGCACCTGTCAGTACTGTGGACCCAAAGGTAAGATGCAGCTCTTTCTTTGAATATGGATCACAATGGTGTGTGTGCACGTGCGTGTGTAGAGGTGTATACATGTATGTATGCTTGTATGGTGTGGTTGTGTGTGTGTGTGGGTGCACACATTGAACTTAATCCCTTTTTCAATTACCCTGTTGGCATTGTTTCTCTTTAAAAAAATCCATTTTTCAAATTGTTTTAAACTAAAGTTGCTATGGTGCTTCACGGGAAAAAAGGTAAATTGCAAGCCCTGTGTTTTCAGCAAATTATTTCCTTACTTAAAATTTTTTTTAGTCATCTAACTGTGGATGAAGGTTGCCTCTTTGTGGTTGCAGGATGGAGCTTTGAGTTCACTGGCCAGACTGAAACGGTCTTTTTCCAGTGCATTTGACAGAAGTGATCGGAACAGTGTGGGATCTTCACCAGCTGCAGCTCAGCCTGACAAACGTACCACTTACTTATGTTTATCCTGAAGCGTTTTTTTGTTTTTTTTCCCCGTGAGTTTCGGTAGCCACACAGAATTGGCTGGAAAGTGATATGATACCAGTGTCTGGTTTGGTTTGGTATGATTTGGTTTGGTGGGTGGTTTGGTTTGGTTTGGTTTGGTTTGGTTTTGTTCATGACTTATACATCTGAGATTTAGATCAAATACTACAGCATTTCTGTAGTGAGGGATATATGTATTTTACTGATTTTGCATTTAGGAGATTTGACACAAACAAAAAAAAAAATAAGAAAAAGAAATGACCATGAAAAAAAAAATGATTAGACCATTGGAAATAGCATTTCCTGTACTCTCGTTTGAAACAAGTATCTCAAAATAACCAAAAGGCAGCTTAGGACTCATACCATAGTGGACAGTCACATCTATGATATTAATTTTGACTCTGCAGAAAGAAAGCTGGACAAATTCTTCAAGAAGAGCAACAGCACACCACCATCCCTTGCATCCGAACCAGGAGCCATCAAACAGTACTTGTCATCGTTCTCTTCACCGTTCAAGACATCGCAGAGAAGCACTGACTCCGAGGCAGGCTCCCCCAAAAGACTTGACTCAGTGGATGTCATTTTCGTTGAACACACAGCAGCTGGTTCAGTATCTGTAGAGACGTCTTCAAGTCTGGAACACCCTGCCAGTGATTCTCATGGTGATGCTATATGTGGTGTATCTCATTCTGATGGTGCACAAGATGAATGTGATGGTGTGAAGAATCCGCAGAATCTCGCTGATGGAGTCGTGCCATCCGAAAGTCACGTGAGGGTTTTGTTTCAAGATGGTGCTGCAGTAGAAACTGACTGCTCCAAGTATGGTGTGATAGAGGGGAATGAGGATAAAATCACGCAGAGTTCAGAAAGTATTCAGACTGGTAACAGCGGGGTATCAAAGGGTACTCAGGACACCTGCAGAGAGGACCAGACTCCATCAATCAAGAGTGCAGCAGATAGCAGCTTAGGTGAATCATCTGTTCATTTTAGAACTTTTCAGAAAGGCATTTCCCACAACTGTGACAATGGCTCTAGCAGTTCTTTTGCTGCAGTGGGTGTTGAAGGCTGCTCAGTATCAGATCTGAAAAGCTCGTTTGAAGCGCAGTCTGACAGCTGTCAAAATGAAGTTTCGCAGACAGATAACAGCAACAGTTGTAAGTCTACAGTAGATTCAGTGTCAGGAGGTCATGAAGGTCAGCTGAATCAAGTGCCTCCGCTCTCCGTCACGGTCACTGAGTTTGTAAGTTTCATAGAGTTTGCTCTTCTTTTGTCGTGTACACTGTCAAAAGTTTGCAACATTTAACTTTAAGCCAATGTGATTTTGTTACTGATACTACTTTTTCTACATGTCATTTGGTAAAAAAAGAAAAAGAAAAAAAAAAGGTGCAAATACTTATCAAGTCCAGGGCCCTCTGGTCCTTTTACAAAATAATAGTAATTTTTAGTAGTGTTTTGTTTTCTTCGTTAGTTTATATCAAGGGTTTGACTCATTTGTTGAGAATGAAACAGTTTATCAGGATATGTGCTTTGATCATTTTCAGTGTAAGAAACGAAAAAGTGCTGTGTGCTTGGAGATTCTTTGATAAGATAAATTCTTATTATCAGGACCAGCGTGAAGTTCAGCCAAGGCAAGGGACAGAACTTCCATTCTCCTTTCAGAGGCTGCGTGAATGTTTATCTTCCCCAGAAATGCATCGTAAGTCTTGCATTTGTTTTGATATGTGATAAGACAGTTGACAAAGAGTGCGTTTTTCTTCTTGTTGTAGTCTTATTTTTGGCAAATTTCCTATGGGCAGGTGATAGTCTTATACACTGAGTCACTATTGACATTGTTGTCCTGAATTTTTTATGGTGGTCTGTTACAGGGGTTTGTTGAACTTTGGATTTTTGAATTCTCTGGAGTGGTTTTCATTTAACCAGATCACAATAAGCTTAAAAAAAAAAATCGTTTCAGGTGCTAAGGGGGAGAAGAAGGGATTTTCGCGTTCCTTCCGAGCCAAGATTTGCCCTGATGATAACAGATCGGCTGAAGAAGAATTACAGCGTGAAATCAGGTAGAGGCGTTCTGCCAAACGCATCTGTATTTGTGATACTGAAGAATTATTTGTGTGTTGTTCAGGCTTACAAATGACCTGTTGAGAACATACTGTACACATTTAGTTTTTGCACATTTTGTTTTGAATTTTCTGCATGGCTATTGTCCTTGCGTGTGTCATACTAGAAATGTTTCTGGGGGGGGGGGGGGGGGGGGGCAGTGCCTTGGTTGTGTTTATAACTAACATACGGTCAGAGTTTTGATTATATGAATTATTTTGTTTTCAGCAAGGACATGTTTGAAAAGATGAAGGTGCTGGGACAGGTAAAGAAATTCAGAAAATATTTTAGTACACATAATACCTTCTTTGCTTATGACTTTCACTTTGACCTATTAGAAGACCTGTGTATGTGGATAACCCGGGATATTGGAAATGGGGAGCAATGCCAGTTATAAGCTAAGAGTGAATGTTGCATGTTTGAACTCAGAAGATTTAGGGGAAGAAAGGTTAAAAAAAAAGAAAAAAAAAAAAGGTGCAGAATTTATTTTTTATTGCTTACCTTCAGGTATAACCACTCAATGATTTACTCATCCAGCCAGGTAGAGGGGACTGGGATTTTTCAAACCTCGGAAAAGTAACAGATTTCACGTTTGTTTGATTTTCTTTTCTTTCTTTTGTTTTTGTGGTTTGCAGTTTAACCTGGGCTTCATCATTGCCAGGAGTGGACAGGACCTGTTCATTGTGGACCAGCACGCCACAGATGAGAAATACAACTTTGAGATGCTGCAGAGGAACACAGTCTTACAGAGTCAACCACTCATCCAGTTAGTCTGACAGATATCTTTGTTTATAGACTGCTTCAAGGCCTGCTGTAAGCCTTTTGCAGGCTTCATGTAAAACAGTTTTACTTACCTGTACGCATGAGAAAGTCTACCAGTATCTTGAGGTTCGTTGAGCTCTAAATGCAATGCATTGATGTTTGCTGGCCGTGGGAACAAGTTGAAGGAAAACTCCAAAACGGTGAAGCTCTCCCTACTCAGCTGTGAGACAAGAACTGCTGTGCATTTCATCTGCTGTTTGCTAAATGCCAGCCTATGTTGGGCGGTAACTGGGCATGTGTCTTTTGAGGTGATTCTGAGTGAAAGACTGCCAATGGAGAAGAGAGAATCATAAAACAACAACATAACGCCCTTTGATGTTTCTGCAGGTGTGTTGCCTTCATCAGAATGTCAGAAAGGCTGTTTCTAATTCTGTTGCAGCCCTCAGTGCTTGGAACTGACAGCGAGCAATGAGATCATCCTTATGGATAACCTGCACATCTTCAAAAAGAACGGCTTTGATTTTGTGATAGATGAAGAGGGTAAGTTTAGTGGAGCCATACAACTTTCTGAGACTTGGCAAGGCTGTAACTGTGCATGTAATCTAGTGCCTAGCATTTTCTTACAGCACTGAATAGTTTTTCAAATTCAAATTCAAATCTTTATTGTTTAGGCCGTCGGCCCATCACAAAGGAGGTAGGCATACATTTTCCGTGAGATTACTATTACTACATGTTGCTAGCATTTTTGAAACAAAATACAAAGCATACAAAATATAGAAGGATACCTTGCATTCTGGAAGTTACAAACACTGGAAGAAGTCTATAATTATGCACGCTGTGTAACGGACATGGACGGACACACACACACACACACACACACACACTCTCTCTCTCTCTCTCAGTCTTAGGCACCCCTTGCCCAATCCCCCAACTGAAAACCAGACACACACCGGTGCCTGCCCACACATGCACATGCCATGCACACACGTGTGCACATGATACACCCACACTATGAGTGTGACACGACGACGACGGTTTGTGTCCATTAAAATGATGACCCAGTTCCCTCTAATGAAATACTGGTTGTGTCACTGACAGCTCCTCCTACACAACGAGTCAAGCTCAAGTCATCCCCTGCCAGCAAGAACTGGAACTTTGGAAAAGATGGTAAATATTTTTATATACATGTAGTTTCATAAGTTTTGTTTTGAAAAAAAAAATCTACGAAATAAGTGCGTTAATTTCTTTCTATAAAGCAGGATACTTTTCATTGTATTCATCCACAGATTATGTGGTTTATCTGAGCTGTGTAGATTTCTGTATGTGTCCTGCATACCTCACCATTTTGCTCTTTTGATTTCAGATATTGAAGAACTGATTTTCATGCTCACTGACTCGCCCGTAAGTCTGTTAGGCTTTTTCTCGGGGTTTTGGATAGGATATCAACTTTTTCTACAGTTCTCTGGAATTGTTGAAATGCAGATTTGAATCCTTTGTATTCATCATATCAGAATGATTAATTCTCTTCAGTAGGGTTTAAAATGTTAAAGTGACAGTAAAATACAGTTTTAAAAAAAAAGTTGGCAAGGCAGGTGTCCTGATCTTTTTTTAGTAGTGGCATTTTCTGAAATTATTATCTGTAACAGGGTATAATGTGTCGCCCATCCCGTGTGAGAATGATGTTTGCATCCAGAGCTTGCCGCAAGTCCATCATGATTGGAACAGCCCTCAACCACGCCGAGATGAAGAAGGTTGGTGAGGCTGATGACAGTAGTGGTACTGACTATACTTTCCTTTTACAGTTCTGGCTTTTTTTTTTCTTTTTCTTTTTTTTTTTGTTTGGGGGGGGGGGGGGGGTCTAATTTCAAAATTTCCAGGAATCAGAACAATTTCTCAGACCTGTGAAAACTTAGACCAGGAAAGAAGTGAAGTCGTGCAGGTTTCAACAAATCAGCAACAACAAAAGTGTAGCATAGCACCTGTGTGTCTTTCTAGACTTTATTAATCCTCTATCAAGTTAACACATGTATTAATAAAGCAAATTTTTTTACAAGCTGGCATGTTGCTCAGCATTTTTATTTTTATCCATCATGCAAGGTTATTTCATTTTCTGAAATAGCTCTGAAATAAGCAGATGTGTTTATGATTCCAACAGATTTCTTTTGTCAGGGAGATATGCATAGATTGTTCCCAGTTCATGTCCACTTGCATTCGTTTTTGGTGTCCAGCTGGGTTGGGTTACCTCCCCTGGTCTGTTGCTGAGGAGTTCCGTGACTCATTGTGTGTGGATCTAAGCAACACAGAAAGCAGTATGGAATCATCTATAATATGTATTTTGGTTGTTTTCTACTGTATCTGTTGAGTTCACTGTTCTTCTTTGTGCAGCTGCTGAGCCATATGGGAGAGATTGAGCAGCCATGGGTAAGTAAAATTTTGTTTGTTCTGATAATGTGTGAGGGAAAATCTGTGCTGTTGGTTTCTTTAGCTTTTTCCAAACATGATGTTGGTCATGTGGAAAAGAAATATCCTTAAGGTTGTGTGTATAGGAATGTGTGGTATTGGGGCTCTGAAAATGTCCACAATGGCAGTACACAAGAAAATGATCAAAGAGTACAATTGTATTGTAATTAATAAGGTTTCCTTTTCTGGTTACATGTGCGTGTGTCCAGATTTTATTATTTGCCAGAGGTTTTAAATCTTGTAAGTTTTGTACTTCAGTTTTGTACTACTTGTACATTTGTGTGTACAGCAGGAGATAAGCTGTAAGGTTTCGAAATTCTGCGTATGCAGTAAGGCATGTTTGAACTTCTTTCCGTGTTACTGTTAGGGCACTCCTCCTAGCACACCATGTTTTATGGACCAGGCTAAACCTGTCTTGTCATCCACAGAACTGTCCCCATGGGCGACCCACAATGCGACATCTGATCAACCTTGACATGCTGCCAGTCTGACAGGTTGTGACCCCCCTGTAGTCATGGAGATGCCCTGGTACAAGCCTAATATGCTGAACATCGGCTTCGCTGCTGAAGGAGAAAAGATTCACCAGTTGACCTGTTTCGATGCTTAGTCAGAACTGCTGGCAGTGACTGACCGCATGTCTTGCTTTTAGATTTGTTGGTGCAGACAGGAATGCCCTGTGTTTAACTACTTTGTAGAATGTGTGTGTGTGTGTGTGTGTTACTGAAGGAAAGAATCAAAAGTTCTTACATCAGCACTCATGTGTTCAACTCAAGTGATATTTACCGTTGCTTGTTTAGATAGTGACCAGTTTTCATATTACATGTAGCTCTTTGTCAGTGTTTATCCGTCAGGGTCATGTATTAATGCAGTATCATCAGTCATCGTCTGATTAAAGTCGTAAATGTCCTGATGCCATGGACCTGTTCCGGACAAATGTCCTTTCAAAGCTTAGCTTCTATTCCAGTGTCCCCAGAGATTTCCATTCAATGTGGACGTGTGTAGGAAATTCACACTGACAGAAAAAACTTTTTTGCCAGTAAAATGCATAACTTTCTGTTTCAAACTGTATGTGGCGATTCGGTCGATACCATGTTGTCTGCTGTCAACTGACGGGAGTTCAATCTGAATGACACTAAAAGAGTTCTTGTCCTTGCTTCATTCTGGTCAATGGTTGTGTGTTGTTCAGTGGTATATCATACAGCTTCAAGGAATGGAACACTGACCTTCATGCAAATTTACACACATCTAGACTGCTACTGAGACAAGCATGAGACATGAAACCAGTTTGGCTGTCACTAAGCTTGGAAGTGTCAAGTGCAGACAATTCCTCTTCTTTTTTTTTTTTTTCCTAAAGCCTGCTCTTAACTGGGCACAGTGCGCGAAACACATGTGCACATCACAGTCTTTGCGCTCAGTGTGTCTACTAACTACAAAACACTTTAAACTGAACACAGCTGTGCTTGGTGATAAACCGATAGAAGATGCACTGTCCGCCTTGTTTGCGCGCCGAGTGACGTAGTACAGCCGATTGAATCTGTTGTGGAAACCACAGTCACAGTTGTCGTTATTTGAAATCCAGGTTGCTGTGATGACACCACAGTGGCGGAAACCCCCTAAATCACAACTGTGGACAGCGCTGTGGTGCTCCACAGTGCCCAGTTAAGAGCTGGCTTAAGAGGGGGGGGGGGGGGGTGTTCTTGTGTCACAGTGTGTGGTTGTATACATGCGTGTAAGTGTGTGTGACTTGGTGTGTGTGGATCCAATTGGATCTATTGATCTTGTCAAGACACCATGTCCTACTGCTGTTTGGTGTCCAGGATACTTTGTCCTATTGTACCTCCAACCTGGGAACATCACTGGTAATGTGTTCAAAACCCTTATGTTCATTTTGTGGTATCCCGTGATGGCATTTACCATTAATGTGTTCATGTAGCAACTGGTTTTGATATTTCACTGCTTCCAGGGTTTCCCTGTCAGAGTTACATATTCAGTGTTCAAATCCCTGTGTTCACAATGTGACATCCCCTGTTCAGCTGTTTGTGCAGGATACATCTCTTTATGCTGTATATGTTTTTTGGATCACTGACAACTGTCATCTATTAAAATTCTAGTGTTGAAATGATGCACAAGATGCAGATTTGTGCATGTTGTGTTATTGCATTATTTAGATGTAAGGCAATTTGATGCAAATGTGCATCTGAGAAATAAAAAAAAAAAAGGCAGGCCAACTCTGAAGTACTGTGACATCTCTAACATGTTTATTCTGTACAAAGCACCAAAATATACATACAAATGTAGCCATTTTTGCGTAAAATTTCTGTCTGTACTTGTACAATTTATACCAGTCTTACCAAGATCAACTTGGTCATTAAAAATCTAACTGCATCATTTGCAAGTGATCCCCAGAACAGTAATACAAATACATGTTCCAGGATTCTCTATCTCACACACTCTCACTCTCTCTCTCTTTCTCTCTATCAGTCAGTCATTCCTTCTCTCTCTTACACACCAATGAGAAACTATACTTAATTCTAGACTCTGTCTCTCACACACGCACACACACACACACTCTCTCTAAAGACTTAGTCTCTTTAATTCTGTCACTTCCTTTCTCCCAGTTGCACAACAAATCTATGTACTTGTTTCTTACCACACACACACACACACACACACACACACACACACACACACCTCTCTCTCTCTCTCTCTCTCAGGACTCTTGTCTCTTACAATCTGGCATTCCTTTCTCTCTCTCTCTCTCACTCACACACCAAAACAAGCTGTACTTGTAACTAGATGCCCCTCCTCCCCCAACACACTCTCTCGGACTGGTGCATTCTGACTTGGCTTTTCTGACCAAGTGTTTACACCCTTACACTTGCTACAGGGGTGTAATTATGGATTATTTCTAAGAGAAAAAAACAAAACTGGTGTGCTTGTGGCCTTCTCAAGGACTATTTAGAAAGGGGGTGGTGGGGCAAAGATCCTTCGTGGTAAACCTAGTCATTTGATGATAGCTGTTCCATGGGCCTAAAGCAGAAAGGCTACACATCAGATATGAAACTTTAACAACAGCAAGTCATATTCTGGTAACCAGTACATTCACAACATGCCTTGAAGACGGCCGGTAATCACGATGAACACCAAACACTGAAAGGTCTAAATGCCATTTACAAGGCAGTACATAGACAAACTGTGATGGTTTACCATTGCATTGGTATTGCAGTTGGACAGGTCTTGTGAAAAGATACACCACTGTCAGATAAGCATCAGGTTGAATAAAAAAAAAATCACTCTAACTTCTGCCATACAATTTGCACTCTGCCTGTGTGAAGCATAAACTAAGAGATGATATGTTCACTTGACATACGACATACATACGACATACAGTACATCTGCCACTTCACTATACATTTAAGAACAGATTCCTTCACATTTTTGTTTGCCATTCTTGTTGGGTTTATGATAAGTTTCAAGAAACGACTTACTGTTCTGATTTGTGGACCACTTGTGATCTTACTGTTCTGATTAAAATTTTGTGGACCATTGGTGATACTTAGATGCATGTATGGAAATAATTTAGTATTACATGGTTTCAGATTTTACAGTTTTAAAGACACAACTTTAAAAAGTTGTGTTTGTGTGTGTACAGCAACATCAGACTGAGAATTAATCAGGGTATGGCCAAATTGTTTTCTTTGGAAAAAAAAAAGATTGGATGTTCGTTAGTTCTGCAAAATTGCAAGTAGTCCCATGTTTGGCTGCCTCTGACTACGTGGTACAAAGTAATTTCATGAACAGATGGCAGCACTTTCCAGAAAAATTTCACCACACGTATGAAACTAATGCACACTGGTACAATTGGTAGGCAGAAGCAACATCAATAGTGATCAATGAACAGTAAGGTGTGTGTGTGAAAACAGGAACACCACAATTACAGGAGACCGAGTAAAACTTTACCAAAGCATGAGGCAAAACTTGGCAACAAGATTTAAATAAAACAGTGGGATGATATGGGCTAAGTAACAACAGCAGCCAAACAAAAGCAGTAGCATTTAACCCTGAGACAAACGTGTGCCCATAAACTGTGAAATATGGCATGCATGTAGTATTCATAACAACTTCCTTGTACAGGTGGGCTAGGGAAGCTGGACAAAGCATTCTGCCTACTTGCACTACCACTCACACACACACACACACACACACACACACACACACACACACAGAAACATGTAGTATACATTTCACAACACAGAGCACCATTTCACTTTCACTAGATCCAGTAAACAAACTTCACAACAATGAAACACAAACTGCCATTTTCTCCTACAATAAATGACAATTCTCATTTTAAATATCTGGATTGTCTGTAAAGTCTTTGCTCTGGCCCTTTCCATGGAATGCAGGCCTACAATAGTCCTCTGCATACAGAATGCCAAAGCTGCGTCAGAATTTTGTGTGACCACACTTGTGACAAAAAGAAAGTCAGCTTCACAATGCACGTCTAATGGAAGGATTCAAGTCAGTCTCAAAAGTATATTTGCCACACAAGCGAACGTCGACTGCACAATACCTCCAGAAGCGTAAGAAACACTGATCACCCTCTCAGCACCAATGTAAAAACGATCAATGGCACACTCAGAACAGGCAATAACGAACGGGAAAACACAGCTGGTGAAATGTTCAAATGATCCAGTGATGTGGCAGCGTGGTCCCCTGAATCTGTCTTTGGTCCATGGTTTTCTGGTGAGACGATCCGGTGGGATGATGTTCAGGAAACCATTTTGTTTTCCACACACTAGGAAACGGGTGAGAGGACGTCCATGTAACCATTTTTTAAATGTCAGGAAACTTGTGAGAAGACATTCAGGAAACTACTTCATTTTTCACGTAGGAAACCAAGGATGTTCAGGAAACCATTTTGTTTTTCACATTGGTAAACTGGTGAGTGAATGCTAAGAAAACCATATTTCACTTCCACTTTGTGTTAGGAAACAGGTCACAGGATGTCCAGAAGACCATTTCATTTTCCACACACATTCAGGAAGTCTCTTTTCAGGTAGTAAATGTCTTTGTCCTCCATAAAAGCTAGACAGGAAGTGCATGAGTAAATGGGACACAGAAAGTCTCTCATCACATGACTTATTCAGTTTTCCTCTGCGAAGGCTAGATAGCAACTCAGTAGATGGGTAAATCCATGGTCCTAACTGAAAGAATGGGTTCCATGTTTTGTTGGCATGAACCAATGAAGACCAATATGATGTCTTGTGCCACAAAGTCGATCCAACCTGTCAATTTTCCAGATGTGTGGTCCCTGTTATTTTCACGTGAGCAGGTTTGTGGCAGACAACAGCAACCATCCTGTGCTCGTACATTGTTTTTCTTCAAGTCTGAAAACGCGGCAATGTATCGCAACACTGCTGTCACTGATTTCATTCACAATTATTTGTCCACACAAACTGCCAGCAAACTGCTGATGTTGGCACGTTCCCACTCCATTGCCGCTAAACTGCCACTGGCACAGAAAGCATGGAAAAATGCAATGACTAGATGAAGAGCTGATTGAGAGAAAAACACTCTGTATATTAGGTCACTGGCCCCCTTTCAACAGGCTATTCACAGTACTGTGAAAGATGAGATGCCTAGGTCTTCTGAAGATGCAGTCTGTAGCGACGGCTTCAGGCGTGAAGCAGATGCTTTATTTGTCACAAGCCAGCTTGGGACCTGAACAAGAGAAAACACTCATCTTAGAACTGTCCAACTGATAAACTTGCATAATTGTAGTTTGTTTGCATACATGTATTTACTGGCGCACACTCATACTAATTAATTAATGCTTAAACATTTTGTACGATTTTACATCTTTCTTTGTGCATGACTGATGCACAAAGAGTTTCCCATGCTTCGATCTATTCTAATATATCCTAAATTTTTTCTTGGGCATGAAAAAAGGTGTAATGACAATTTTACACACACACACACACACACACAACACAACACACACACAACACACACACACACACACTTACCTACCAACTATTAAATCATAAACCACAAAAAACACTCCATGTTCTGCTGAGTATCTTCTTTTCTGAACATAGAGTAAATTCAACAACAATGCATACTTACTTGAGCTGCTTGTGTCGTTCCCTGTCATAGCTGTTTTTCTGGCTGCTCACATTCGTACGATGCCAGGGATAGTGCTGCACAGAAAACAGATCAAAAAATGAAAACTTCTGCAGAGTTAATTCCGACTGAGTAGATGTGTAATGAATACTTGCTCCCTTCCTTAGAATCTCAATCTTTTGGCCCCCGCCCCTGAGGCTATTTTAAACCAACACCCCTCCCCCCCCCCCCCAATAAAAAAAAAAATTGTTGCCATACTTGGTTCCATCACTTTTCATCTGGAAACAAAATTTTTACTAAATTGCCTAAGTTTTGCATGGTCTCTTGGGAAATATAGAATATATAACTTACTCGTCTCTGAGAAGACGGGCAGCGTCATCACGTAGTTCATCACTTTGTTGTTCTTCTCATATGGACACTGCCAGGGAAAAAAACAAGAAATACATGTCACAACTGGCATTTGGCAAAGAACACTAGCATAATTATGCATCTCTCCATCTGATAGTATAAAATCTTATAAACAGTGCAGATAAATATTTCCTGGAGTTTGGTAGTTGGATTTTTCAAAACTAACAGAAAAGTTTCGCTGAGTTGTCTAACACATCCTATACATGATAACTGATATGAATGATATGGACAAGTATAACCCATAAGATGACTACTGATTCCAGCTTACCTCCACCTGCTGCCATGCTATGAGATCTGAGATCTGTTTGGCCAACAACCAGCACTTCTGCAATGAAGAAGAGAGACTTTATCAGGACTCTGTTTAACTTGTGAAAGAACTCAAAATCGCAAGCTAAATGCTAATTGACGACAAGAGAATGAAAATTCATTTCCTCGTTTGCCATTTCTCTGTTGCAATGTGTGCTAGAAATCCTCCCCCCCCAAAAAAAAATAAATAAATAAATAAATAAATAAATAAATTATGCCCCCACCCCCCTTTTCTGAGTTATAAAAAAAAAAAAATGTTTTTTGTTTCTTTCTAAGTATGGAAATTATTGCAAGTGTGGGCAGAAACGAAGTGAAGTGTCAAATAAGTGCACTGACGCAACCACATAACCACCAGTCTGCGTACACCCACCTCAAAGTTGATGTTGCCGTCAGGCTGTCTGTTGCTGCAGCCCTCATTCAGGAAGTAGAGATCTTTGACGAACAGGCTGAAGAATGGGATCACAATCTGCAAGCAGAATTAACAAACAGGATATCATTTCTGACACACCTTCGCTGAGCAACAACTGCAGGAAACCAGGCATGTTCTTAAATACATGTAGTTAGAACGGAGAGGGGTGGGGTGGTGGTTGCCTTGGTAGGGGTCAAGTGTGTGTATGTGCATGCACGCATGCGTGTGTGTGTGTAGAGGTTTGAGAGGGTAATGCAAATACTTGGGCAACAAGGAAAAAAGCCACTAACGTTGGCAGTTGGATGGACAAGAACTCACTCGCAGCAAATTCCATTGACAGTAAAGTTCTCTTCCAGTTTGGCTAACAAGGCATCCTACCAACATCTCAATAGTAGCAATGATCTCTGTGTGTCACTAAGAATAGATTTCAGGTCAACTTACCCTTTCTCTGTCGTCAGAAGCACACTGTGAGCGCCACATCGCTGCCTTCAAGCACGAACGGTAGCTGCCAAAGTTGTTGGACGGATCCATTTGATGCTGCACACACAAGTCGAAAACTCATGTCAACTTTTTTGCATGATTTAAAGCTCTAGAAAAATTTTAATGTGTTAAAAGTGGAGATGAAGTAAAGAATGCATGTAACCTGCATCATAATTATATATGCTGCATGTCAGAGTTTACTCAGAGTTTTTAACATTTTTTCCCCGATTATGGGAAACACACCACACAAGTCTGTTGATTTTGACCGAATAAGTGCGGTTTCAATGAGGTCTGTGTCATGTCATGACATAAATCGTTCTTCAGTCGCTTTTCGTGTCATGTTGTGACGCAAATCCCTAAGCCAGAATATGCAGCTGGAACATTGCTAGGTGTGGTGCATGTGCACTTTTTTGGTACATCCATAATTCACGTGTGATTTTTATGGGTGCAAATGTTAAACCACGTGTGGTGGATTACGGATTTTTAAACCATGACCTGTAATAGTGGCAGAGTGGTACAAGTGGTTTTGTTTTGTTTGTTTTTTTTGTTAGTGAGGCCACTGGTGCACAACCCCAAACTTACTTGGTAAGTTGGTAGGAATTGAAGGGGGCTACACTAAAAGTTTCAGTAAAGCACATTGTTTTCATCTCAATTTAAACACGCTACTGCAAATGGAGAAGGAACTCACCTCAAGAATATCAAACTTGGCTGTGTTCACCTTTGCCCACTGAAACAGAAGAGGAAAAAAGTTTTCAAAATTGTTCTAAAACCACAAAATGAAAGTTTTTAATGATGCAAAAGACTCATGTAAGAGGGGGGTGGGATGTGCATGGCACAACCCAATTTATTTCTCCTGCATGAGTGATGTGTACTTGTTGCCCATTCTGCAGCCCCTTCCATTTGGACTGGGATTTTTAGTATGCAAAGAAACGCTGTGGTGCACGGGCTTTCAAGAGTGCAGCTCCTTGCCTCTGGAACAACTTGCCAGCTCACCTCAAGTCAGGTTCTGCGTCAGTCATGACCTTCAAGCGGAACCTCAAGACGCATCTCAGTTCTAATTCTCTCTCTCTCAATTTTTTTCCCCCCACTCCAAAAGCACGGTGAGCATGCTTACTGCATGGAAGTTTTCTTGTAGCGCTATACAAATGGCCAATCATCATCATCAAATCTATATTTTATTCTGGCAGGCTGGTACTCACTGTCTTCTTGAGTCTGGCCACAGGGTTCATGTTCATGCCGGCAATGATGGCCATGAGGGAGTTGAAGTTGCCCAGGTTGATGCACTCTTTGGCCACGTCAATAAAATACTCCAGCATCTTCACCCGGTTCTTTTTCTTCAGGTGCTGAAAAGTGAGAAAAGGGTCAACAGATCAGTACAGTACACCTTCAAAAACTGCATGACTTGTGCTTCCATTTTGCTTCATTGTGTCCTTAAATCTCATGTATCAGTCATAGCCATTGCAATCTGCTGAGACAAACAGACAGTGTTCCGGTTCTAGTTGACCATGCAATGCCACCACAGAAAATCAATGAATGAATTTTTTCTTTTTAGTCTCTTTTTTTTTCCACTCTGTTCCACATCATGTCTGACTCCCCAAAAGCTGTACAGTCATATCATGATATGGGAAATGGGCCTAATTTGTCTTATTTTATATATCTATGGCACAAAGGCCGTTTTTCCCACAGGAAGGAATAGTTGCCAGTACAACTTAAGTCTTGTAAAGATTCTTATAAAGCCACTCCTGGTGGAATTCTGGGAGAAAAAAAATTATGTGACGATGCTTACGGAGCAGATTTCTGAAGCCACGACATAGCTCAAATGGTTGAACCACTGTACATAAGACTCCAGATTGTGTGTGGTTTTCAGGTCCTCGTAAGATGTCTGAAACAAAAGAAAAGATCACGTTACCAGTATTCACTCAGTAGTTACTGGTCAAGGCTTTAACATTTCTTGAAAAAGGGTTGTCTATGCACACGCACACGCCCACACACACACACATATATGCACACAAGCACACACATAATTATGCACACACACACACACACACACACACACACACACACACACACACACACTTTTCTTACCTCGGTGTCCATTCCTGTTTTACAGAAAGCCTGTATGAATTCCTCTGGACCAATCATACTCAGCCGCTCCTGCAAATGATAAACATGCATTATATCATTGTTAAAAAAAAAAATAATAATAATAAAATTAGAAGATGCGTTTGAAATGAAATAAGGAAAAACAATCCAAAACTAAGACAACCAGAATAGAACTTCTGAATTTCTTTTCTCCTGTATGACTAACAAACTTATGATTCTTATGTAAGTTCATGCACAATGAATAACACTGCAAAATAAACCATGCTAAAGCACAGTTGCAGATAATGGCTCCCAAACACACTATTACAACTGTGCAATTATTTAATTCTTTCAGTTATTGTTTTATATTTACAGTTTATATTGTTTGTCCTACTTACAAGTTCTATGTGCGTAAGCTGCTGTGCCAACACAAGGGGACTGGGACATACTTCCATGATGTCAGTCTGAAAAGAACAAGAAGAAACATTGCATATAAAACTTTTTAAAAAAAAGCCATTTACAGTGTTTATAGGAATATATATACATTTACAGTGTTTATAGGAATATATACATTTACAGTGTCTCCTTTACGGTTAAACGGGCTAAATCCATCTTGGATAAGCCAATTTATGTTTGGGGACAGCTTCACTTGGGAGTGCGCCTGTCACTCAAAATACTGTCTTGATGCTTAGTACAGCTCGCAATGCGATACGCTGTTGTTTACACTTAGCATGAGCGGTTGAACAGTCAAATTGTACGACTGTTGTTACTGTACTGGAACGCTCAGTGTGGTTGCCACGTCAACGAGTACGCTTCTGTTGGCTCAGTGCCAGCATGACAGACGCTGTCACTGACCAGGTGTCTAAGTGGTGTGATGAGGTGATAGATAAGAAAAACACAGCTCAGAACGATCTGTGAGATTAAAAATGGTAGCATTAGCCCATTAATTAGGAAAAGTACACATTCGGCCCAAATTACCTAAAGAGCGTGGGTGGGGCGGGAAAAAACAGAAGAGTGGGGAATCCCAATGCAAGGCCAAATTATTGTGTTACGCAGATCCCCCTCCCCCAAACTGAAATTAATATATATATATATATATATATATATATATATATATATATATATATATATATATATATATATAATCCCCCACAAGAACTCTCGGTACAGAAAGCTAGATGCTATCAGTAGACCTGACACGGATTGCTAAAGAGGTCTGCAATTGTGTCTGCATTGTGAACAAAAGCAAAACGTTTGAAACAGAAGAGCAGGATGCAATAGAAGGCCAATGGTGCTCTTGACCGGAATGAATTACTTCAGACTGGCGCTGGCGGGGCTGTTGTGCTGACCAAGTCAAGTGTTATGTCTGACGACGATACGTCTGTATGAATGAGAGCGGGACTTCCTGTTCTCCACGTGCTAATATTGACCCCCCCCCCCTAAACCCCCACTGACCCCTCCCCCAGTAGACTAGGTTAGTTGTTACTAATCTTAGCCCAGCAACAGCAATTTCGAACACTGGTGATCATAACCAAAACAGATGCTGTTGTTGAAAAAGTGAAGTGTCACTGTCATTGTCTCTCTCTCTTAATCCCCCCCCCCCCCACACACACACACACTCACACACACACACTCACACACACACACACTCACACACACACACTCACACACACACACACACTCACACACACACACTCACACACACACACCACACACACACACACACACACACACTCACACACACCACACACACACACACACACACACACACACTCAAACACACACACACACACTCAAACACACACACACACACACTCACACACACTCACACACACACACACACACACACTCACACTCACACACACACACACACTCACACACACACACACACACACACACACTCCCCCCAAATCCTCCATCCGAGTTACGTGCACAGTTCACTTCCCCATTTAGCCAGACAAGTGTCATTGCTGTTAAGCCTCATAAATATCTCATAATAACTATGACGTAAATGAAATCACAAGACAATGCGTCCTCAAATCCTTCAAGTATTATTCACTGTCTTCTAACAGGTCTATTTTAATTGTCACGTTTTTAATTGTAGAGTGAGCTGGCTGAGTGATGTTATCAAATCACAAGACAATGCATCATCAAATCCTTCAAGTATTATTCATTGTCTTCTCACAGTTCTATTTAATTGTCACGTTTTCAACTCTAGAGTGAGGTGGCTGCGTGATGTTATCAAATCACAAGAAGACTATGAATGCTCTGTTCCTTTTACACATCCGTGATGAGCTTTCAGGACTTCAAATGCGTGGAAACTATTATAAGACGAATGTACAGGCTGACTGTAAAAATGCGGGATATTTGTTCTGAATATTGTCCACAGGTGCAGAAATGATAGGATGCGTATTCCCCTTGGTAAGAAAGTCATCAGACGGTTCGAAAATGAATCGATCTACGACAAATCTCTGACACGAATATGAAGCCCAGGACTACTGTCGACAGAATCATCCGAGTATTAGTTTTAGAATATTCTGAACTAATGCTGTTTGATTATTTTATCCCAATCACAGGCATCATCTATGACCAATCTCTGACACGGAAATAAAGCCTAGCACTATTGTCGACATCACCCCGACAATAGTTTCAGAAGATTCTGAACTAATACTGTTTGATTATTTTATCCCAGTCATAGGTATGCATTTCTCAACACAGCATGCTCATTGGCAACATATTATATTGCTGGGTAATCATTCAACTAAGAGGCACAGGAGGACATGAATGACTTACCGTGGGAACAACTTGTGTTTGTGACTTCTGTAGTGACTCGGAACTCAGCTTGGACAAGGAGTTCTCATACGTGTCAAGGCGGGAGAGCTGTGAGAACAGAACAGAACAGAAACAAGGTATTAATTTCTGTATTATTTAAGCAGAACTCCCAAGAAACCCATATAACTGTCATGAGGAGAGAAAAAAAAAAAAAAAAAAAAAACAGGGCATGTTAGGGGCTATGAAGTTTAAGATGTCAGCTAGTGCAGCCAAACTGGCAAGGGAAGTCAGCAAACCTATTAGATTTACACAACTGCCATCATGGAAAGTTTTCAAAAATATGCTATGAAACAACTCGGCCTGTTCAGACGTGACGACTTCCAGTCATACACTGCAGTTGCAGACAACCTCCTACGACGCACCCCGCTCCCCCCCCCCCTTCTCTTTCCTCCCCCCCCCCTCCCCTCCCACACACATATCCACTCAATGACACCATAAAACCCTTCATATTTTCCATGCCTTGCACTTTTCGTCCCCCGTTCACAGACGCAGAGGTCATCATGCAACGCTAAAAAAAACTTGTATGTATATGTACCTAATCGCGTGCAGTCTGTGATCACAAAGCATACGTTTCCTGTTAAAACCTGCTTTAAAAACTTCCCTCTCAGTTTAAAAAAAAGAAGAAATTACAAAACTTCCCTCTCAGTTTTAAAAAAAGCAAGAAGTACAACAGTCACGTTCCAGGACTCTGGAAACTACCAGAAGACTTAAAGAAAACTTAAATTCTCTACGTTCAGCGAAGTGTAGGGGCAAATTCTGGCTTCGGGCAATAGCTTTCCCAGTTTATCTTCCTCGTATCTGTGGTTTTGACATGGGAGTCAGCCTACAGCGGCTACACTTACAGCTACCTCCCATCAGCCCCTAAAATCACGGGGCTATGGCAATCATGTTAAAGATAAGTGCCAGCACACAAGATTTATCAGGACACCAGAAGGTTGGGTGTTTTTTTTTTTTTAATATTTTATTCCTGCACATGTTGCGAGCAAGATGAATGGACTTCAAAATGTACATACTCCTGACCCAGAAAGCATATCAGCAATCAGAACATGAACTTCCTTTCGGCGCCGAGTGGGGTTGTATGAGAACGCGCTGCTAGAAGCCGCCGTGCTTATCCATTCACAGACCGTGTGAAGCGGATGAAATGATAGCACTAGGGCTACTCAAGACCCTCCAAGATGCTTGAAAATCACTTGTAATACATGCACATGCTTTTCCTGTATAGAGGTTCCGGTTCCTCCTTCTCTCATTATAACGTACGTTTTACAAAACGAACTGAATGACCGCACATTTATCTATGTTCACCTGTTGTCACTAACTGGGGAGAAACTTTACCACATTCTAAAACAAAGAATCCCTTACCCCACTAATTTTAAATAAGCATATACAATTAGTGCGTAAATCACAAAATGGGAGTTAAAAGATATAAGAGCTCAAATTCCAAATACACACACAGAGACACACACAGACACACATAAGGACACACACATAAAGACACAGACACACACAAAGACAGACACACACAGACACACATAAGGACACACACATAAAGACACACACATAAAGACACAGACACACACAAAGACACACACACAGACACACATAAAGACACAGACACACACAAAGACACACACAGACACACACACAGACACACATAAGGACACACACATAAAGACACAGACACACACAGACACACACAAAGACACAAAGACACACACACAGACACACATAAGGACACACACATAAAGACACAGACACACACAAAGACACACACAGACACACACACAGACACACATAAGGACACACACATAAAGACACAGACACACACAGACACACACAAAGACACACACACAGACACACATAAGGACACACACATAAAGACACAGACACACACAGACACACATAAGGACACACACATAAAGACACAGACACACACAGAGACACACACAAAGACACACACACAGACACACATAAGGACACACATAAAGACACAGACACACACAAAGACACACACACACACACAGACACACACACACACACACACACACAAAGACACACACACACAGACACACACAAAGACACACACAGAGACACACACACACTGTGACGTGCTTACCTTGGTAAGCAGTGCATGCATGACGGCACTGATGTCTTTGCGGAGTTCTGGGTAGATAGTGATGACACGCTGTGTCAGGTCCCTCATGTGTTTCATCATTCGCTCATCCCGAAAGTCGTACGGGAACAGCTCCGTCCACTCACTGTAAACAAATTAATAAACAAACAATTAAAGAAATAAATAAAAGCTGAGGTTTTTCATCTCATAGGCGTTACGAACACAAAGGCAACTGACAATTAAGCTCAAGTGATACGAACGTAAAGGCTTTAAAAACGCAACTAACAATTAAGCTCAAGGGACTTTCATCCTGTACAGGTGAAGCCCACATCTATACATTTTGACAGGTAAATATTTGGACTGATTTCAATAAAATATGTGTGTGTGTTGACTTGTTACCTGATGAGCCGCACAATGTGAGGTCCGAACTTGCCCAGGGAATCTCTGTTTATCCTCTCATGGGACAGATTCTGTTGGTAGACACACAGCTGAAACGGGAAAAGGAATATTGTTGTCACATCTCCCTACCAACCATTCAGAACATTTTTTTTTAGTTTTTTTTTTTTTTTTAAATCACTGAAATACATGCACAAAACAAAGGAGAGGAGATGGCAAAAAACTCCCGTTTCTAGAAACAAGAAAGAATTAAAACTTTATGGAAAAAAAATCATTTTCCCTATTCTGTATGAACAGCACAATAACATAAAGTGCCTTCACAATACTCATTATCATTATTATTTTTGTGACATCTGCGCACATGTACGCGCGAGCGTGCACACACACACACACACACACACACACACACACACACACACACACACACACACACACAGTAGTCCCATACCTTGCAAACCTCGGCGAACAACTGGTGGGGACGTATGAACAGTCGGGAACTCAACAGGAAAGCGAAGATGTAGGTTCTCTGTGAAACACATCAACAAGCACGCCATGACGCCATGCATGTAACTGATGATTCACAAAAGCAGTATCAAGTGACCCCGCTGTTTAAAACATTCTTCTGTCTAGAACGGGCTCAGACAGACGGCTGCTTAGTTTACTTTACCTTATTTTTTTTGGGGGGGGGGGGATCACTTTGTTTTCAGTCCCCCCCCCTCCCCCCATCCCCCTTTCTCCCCGCCAGAGTTGCAGATCTTGCGACCCGACTGTTCATTTTGTCTTATTTTGAAGTAGCTTTTACACCCCCCCCCGCTCCTTTCCCCGGGCCCCCTCTCTCCTCTCCATTGCACCCCCTCCTCCGTCCCCCACGCCCCCCCCCCCCCCCCACACACACACTCAGTTCCAACGCTGCCTCTTTACCCGGGCCTGTGTTTTCTGCAAATGCAGAGTCTGCATCACAGGAAAGGTAATTATTTTGTAAGAAATCGGCAACGTATTTCGTGCATTTTGCCCGTTCAGCCTCTCATACCTCTGTTCAAACTCGGTATACATAATATGCCAAGCTCTCCTTTTATTTGGGTGTGGACGTGCGCCATTCAACAGACCGGCTAAATATCGAACCGTATTAGACAATTCTGCAAGCAGCTGAGTTCCACATTTAATCGGTCATACATATTCACAGGCCTATTGTGCATAGACATTAACACGTAAAGGAGCGTCCAGCGGGCTAACAGTTAATGTCCTTTGAAGAGAAGCCGGTGAACGGTACTCACATCGGGATAATAATCGGCTGTTGGCACCAGGTGCTGGATGAGGGACTCCAGAGAACCGGACAGGAGGTTACCATTCTGGAAGATGAGCGCCTGGAAACACACACACACACACAGAGGAACTTAATTATTAGGAACATATTATAATACTCATAAAGTATACAAAGCACTGACCACCCCAAAGGGAAATGCTGCGTATGGCTAGAGTCTCGTATGGTGCATCAAACAGTAACTTTTGCCTGATCCACAAAGCGTTCGAGAACTGAATGAAAAATGGGCATGCGCCAAGTCTGGGGCTTTGAGCAATTGAAACAACAACTGATTGATACAGCTGAAAGCAACTCACTATGTTTCACAAATCAGACGCGCTGTATAACTGTCTTCAGCCCTTTCTGGCCTTAATGTTGTTAACTTGGAGTGGTGGCACTAATTAACAATGGGTAAGCTGGCAAGACGCCTATCATTTCAAGCGATAATCACTAATAATGCGAGTTAGTAAGCCCTGTGATCATGCTGTCTGAGAAATCTGTCTGTAAAACTAATACAGACTTTCGTACTTACTAAATCTGTTTTTACAAAGGGACGCATAACCGACTGCCCGGCGCTAAACCAAGTGCCGATTTATAAATCGCAATACTGACGCGTGAACTTCTGAACTTTAAAGTCGGACGCGGAAAGCACAAACAATGGGTGCTTTTGTAAGAAATGTTCTAACAACAGGCGTATTATTTACTTATTTGAGCACTTCAGTTATCTGGCCTGGTTACGTAAACAACTTCTTGTAGTCTTGTTATTGTTTTCCGCAGGCGATACCGATCAAGGAAAACAAAACCTTCACTCTGTGAAGCAGTAAAATGGGCGTTTTCTCAAACTCTCACTGAGGTTTTCATTATCAACCCGAGTCCATTCACCGTACATCGAATTTTGTCTGTCAGACTGGCAGATTACCAACACACACACACACACACACACACACCACACACACACACCACACACACACACACACACACTGGCACACACTGACACACACACCACTGACTGTCAAAAACAAAAGATCTTTTTAGTGTGTCTTTCAACTTCCGGCGCTATATGATGCCAAGAGCCTTTCATCCAGATAAGAAGCTCGTTTAAATCGTATTTCAAATTTCCACACTCTCTGTTCCTGACCGGGTCATGTGAATGGCTGAACAATGAGAGGTCTGTTTCTTGTCCCGAGTTTGGACCGTTACAGTACCGCGGCGAAACGGAACACGACAAACTTCATTGACACCATCTGGTTGGCGCCACCGAAGCTTACGAGCTGCCAGAAACTCACTGAAAGCTTTTTAGTTCTACACAGCCATGACAGAAAACATATACTCCTCCCCCCACCCCCCCCTTTTTTTTTTTTTTTTTTTACTCTAGACTAGGACTCTATGCACTGACTCGCTCAGTTCACACACTGAAGATAATCAGATTCTTTGAGGGCCGGGAAAGAAAAACTGCCTTATCAAAAAACAACACATGGGCGGATTGTTTGCAGATTTCCCTGCGAAACACGCTGAGCCGTGTTAGTAACATAACACCGAACTTGTGCCAAAACTGAATCTGTTCTTTTTTCGTTACTGAACACATCATATAGAGATTTTTATTTTTAATCTTGGGGACTTTTTTTGTTCATGCAGAGGTTTCGTAATTTTGCAGACTTTTTGTAATCTATGAGACTTTTTGCAATCTTGGAGGTTTTGGGTAATCTTGAAGACTTTGTTTCTCATTAAACGGGCCCCGGTCTCAAACAGGATTTTGCTGTGTGGTTCCCGCCTTTCCCTTTCTGCTGACGTACGGCCCAGTCGGCGTCGCCAGCATGGAACGTTTCCCAGAAACACATGGCGCCTGATTTCCCAGCGACTGGGTTTTGCCTCATAATGCCGCTTCTGTGCATTAGGGAATTACTTTATGACGCTGTTACGGATGTCTGAACCTATCATTTCGGTGCGACGTCTCTTCTGGTTATTGCCAGGCATGTCTAAACGACGATTTCTTAGGTCCCGCTAAGTGCTGGCTGTTAGCTATGCCCCGGCTTTCCAGTCAAGTTCAGATCAGTTCCCTGCCGGCTGTTTTGTGTTTTGTGTTATTGTTAATCATCTTTTAGTTTC